>CANTUQ010000229.1:0-85477 GCA_947683425.1 Excoecaria cochinchinensis
AACCCTCCCTCACAGCTCTGAGCAGATATGTAAGCAAGAAGGTTTCTACTTCACCCCCAGATCGACTTAGTTGTCTTGCTTGCTGGCCTTTGACTAAGTAAGGTTGGTTCCTGGTCCTACGAATACTTCTATCTTCCTACGGGAAGAAGTCTCGGGTTTATCTATCCAGAATCCCTAGCTACAAAAAACTAAAAAAAGAAGCGGTGAGTCCTAAGTACACTCACTGTGAGGTAAGGAAGTTCATAGCCAGTCCTAAACCTCAAGGGTCGAAGAACCGAGCTAAAGACAAAGTCCAAGGTACGCGAAGGACCAAGGCAAGGATAAAGGAGGGTTTCGTTAACCAAGGTCCAGGGGACGGCCTCTTCTTCGCTTAAGGAATAGATTCTAAAGTATCCGATGTTCGCGGCATCTTCTTTCTTATAAGGATCCCATGAGTTGACACTAGAAGGCATGTGCATGAAAATCTTTAAAGCACGGGGGATAACTTTGAATCTGGATTTGAAAGAAAAGCAAGACTAATGGTAAGCTTTCATGTTGATAACTATAATTCTAGACATCCGGCCATCTTTCAGCTTTCGGCAGGGGGCGGTCCAAAGGCGGTGGCGCTCCTCTGTTACTCGTAGGTTCAGGGCTACCCCTCTACAAGAGGACTGCTACACTTCAAAATTAAAGTGTTTGTGAATTGTCACAAAGTAAGGTTGAGAAGCTCGTCGAATATAAGGGCTTCGCCTTCTACGCTACGGTCATCTTCCTTCCTGTCGCTCTCTCCTTTTGTGTTTGTGTCCTTCGCAAGGCTCTCTCCTTTGTCCAAAGGACCAAAAGGCCGAAGGCCGAGCGGGTCGAAGACATAACTCAAAGGACCTTGACAAAGGCAATGGCTAAATACCATAACGATTCCCAAGAGCTAGGTCTTCCTTCGGTTCCCTCTATTCCTGGAGTTTCCCTTGGATTTCTCACGGTTTGAAGAATTCCGTGGTTTGCCATTTCCCGGACGTTAGCAAATCGCCTGGCATTGAGTCAAGGGCTTTAGGAAGAAATTTCTCCGATCTCAAACGCTTCCCTTTGGCTATAAGGTCTAGCGGTGCTAGAAATCTATATGTTATATAAAATCTTCCTGCCTTATGGTGAACATATTGTTATGCCGTTCCGAAGTCAAACCGACAGAGAACGCTTTTTATTCTATAATGCGGGACTAAACAAGTGATGGTGGGAGCGAGCACTGAAGCCAACCTATCTTATAGCAAGCCAAAATTCTTATAGAAGAGGTAGTTCTACTCTCAGATCTCCAGACATAGCATATCCTATTTCATTTCAAGTTCCCTTATATAGTGGGGCGATAGATCTTTCTCTTGTATTTAGGACTAACCGATATAATTGAATATTCTGGGAGTTCAATTCCAGTGTCCAGCTATTAAATAGCAGGCCTACGGCCCTCCAAGATAGCTACGGGATACCACCAAGGCGAGCGAAGTGGCGTTTTTCTTTCTCTCTTCCTCCGGTCAAAAAAAAAAGATTTATGGAACCGGATGCATAACAAGAAAAGAAAGAATAGTAGTGGTGCCTGCGCGCAAACAATCTTAGTTAGAACTGAGCTCTTGTAAAGGTGGGCGCTCCTACGCTCTAAGCCCATATCTCAGTCAGATGCATGCCATGCCCATTGGAATAGCCCATCACCAAGAAGCCTTTTATCCATTTAGCGCAGTTCCCCTTTCCCTCTCTTATTATATCAATTTTTCATCCTAAACACCAAAAGAAAAGGAAGGGAGAAGCGAACTCGACCAGGTAGGTGGTTTTTTATCATTTTATTGACTGGATTATAAGGAAGCCCGGCAGGAGGGGTCACAACCCTCAAATGATCCTTTAACCACACCTGAAAATGAAGATCAGGGGGAAAAGAAAGAAAAGGGGAAATAGGATATAACCAGCAGTAGTATGGGATTGTGCTTAAAATCCTTACTTTAAGAAAGAAGCTTTCTTTCACCCAATGGTGAAGAGCTTAGCAATGAAACTCCAACTGAAAAAGGTTCGAAGACAGAGGAGAGCTGAATGCCACTTCTGAGACTGAAACCTCTCTTTGCTTTGATGAATAAATAGGAGTTTCTTCTTCCGATGAGTCTTCAACCGCAGCAGCAGATTCTGGAACTCCTGTAACTGCCTCTTCATTAGGAGATTCTGGCACTGACTTTGAATTGGCTGATTGTGTAACAAAGGAAGCTGATGAAGTAAGAAGGGAATCGCGGGAGCAGCAGAAGGGGGAGGGGCTGGCTGTTATCCATAGCTAAACATCAATGGGTGAAATGCTACCTCCAATTCCCGTCCAGACCGAATATACCAAAAGAAAGTCTAGTTAAAGTCTTTCTATTTATATGGGGTCCGCCCGGGCGGATCCGTTCCATATAGATATTGTTGTAACAATCACCGCTTCATGATGGATTTCTGAGCGGAGCGAAAGATCAAGATATAACTCATAGGCACAAGCCTTTATGGCAGATCCAGCTGTAGGTGTACATGAGTGAACCTTGGCCGGATATGCTGGCATAGCACTTACTTCCTTTGAAGAGGAAGGAAAGGAAGAGAGGTTTCATGGGGAGATCTGCACAACCTATATCCTGTGGTTGAGTCAATTCGCTGGTGAATCGATTTCCGCGGTTCTTGTTTGCTGCTAGCTAGACGAAGTTTTGGGATGAATCTACCCGAAAAAGGATACGAACGAACAAATCTGATTTGTGCCTGTTGGACTGGTGAGGGAGGGAGGGCTCAGACCCAACCAATTGAATGATTCACGCAATCTCTGTTCCTTCTCGACTGGACAGGTCCCTTCAAAAAAAAAAAAATGTTTCGATTGGGGAGGAGCGGGAGCCACTCGACGTCGACTATAAGCCCTAGCCTTCTATTGGGGAGGGATGGCAATCGATCGAACGACCAACCTGACGATTGAACGGATTAGGGGAGGGGGTGATTCTATTCCTTCTACCAGGCCATTTGAATTCCTCGACCGCCTTCTATTTCTGTTCCAAGCCGGCCTATTCCTCCACTCGCTGAACCAACCTTTCTTGCCGGGTGGTGGACTACTCGACATTTCAGATTACATTCGAGATTCTTTTCTGCTCTACTATCCATCCCTGCCTCCATCAGGGGTCCCACCATCCATTCTGGCTAGACACCCGCCAATCGAATTCCTGTTCTCGACTCGCAACAAATCGAATCTATTCATTGGTAGGGCATGGCTTCTTCTCGTTCCATCAGCTGAAAGTCGTCGATCGGAAAACGGCATAAAAAGCCGGGATTCCGTGAAGTTAGCGTTCCCAAAACCGTGCAATCAGTCAGCCAGTCGAGAATACCCTACTTCTAAGTGGTAAGAGAAGCGGTTTCGGATCAGTGAACGCCTCACCATTAACAAGCGGCAAGGAAGAAAGGAGCCCCTCTTTCCCTCTTATAAAAGGATTCCCTCCAGTCCGGTTCCATTCTTTCTCCCATGCTTTACATTGAAAGAACATGGGAGAAAGAATGGAACCGGACTGTCGAATAAAGAACACTTCGTTAGATTTGCATGTGTTGCCTCCTTTTTTCATGTGTTAAGCATGCCGCTTTCTTGATTCACACGGGGAGGGAATAGCCTTTCAGATTGAATACCTTCCCTTCTCTTTCTATATATAATTTCTTTTTTCTGTGACAGCTTTCATACGCTAAATTGGTGTAGCAGGAGCTCAGCCAGAGAGTCAAGACCAAGTGGAACTTTCTCCCTTCGATCGCCTCCAATCGCCTGAAGTGAAAGGGCATACCTATCTCCTTACTTATTCGTCTTTCACTTCTTCCTGTGAGTAAGATCCTATGAGATACCTCCTTCTATAAGATGATAGGGTGGAATTGACCCCTGTATTCCAATCCAAGTCAGAAGACTGAGTCTCAGAGTCAGTCAAGACTCCTTCCATACCGAGTAGGAAGGTCAGATCGATGAGATCGCTCAGTCGCGGTGGAGTTGTTTGGAGTTTCCTTGGTGAACAATAGAGAGCCAAATCAGACTCGTGAGGTCGGTGAACTAGGTGGAAAGT
The DNA here is from genome assembly GCA_947683425.1 of Excoecaria cochinchinensis. Classification (NCBI taxonomy): domain Eukaryota; kingdom Viridiplantae; phylum Streptophyta; class Magnoliopsida; order Malpighiales; family Euphorbiaceae; genus Excoecaria; species Excoecaria cochinchinensis. The sequence goes on from CANTUQ010000229.1 coordinate 4,053, forward strand.
GCAGGTCAGCGCTGTGGAGATAGAAAGGGTTTTTTTGAGCCATACAATCGACTCACTAGGACTGAAGGCACTCCAGCGGAATTGCCTAACTACCCAAGATCGGCAGGGCTGGCTGGGCCTTCGGTATTGTCATTTATCAGCCGGATCGGTGCCTAGGCGGTAACACGTTCTGAGGAGCTTAAACACTTTTCCTGGTCCTTCTGTCGTTCAAATTGATTCCCACGCAGTGAGTGGTACGGTCTTGGATAAGATCTGGTAGCTCGGTTTTATATGTCTGTCTTCTAGGACCTGTTTATGAGAAACCTTTACTTGACTAACTCAACTACCATGCTGCTTCTTTATTCGATTTTCATAGCTCGAGTCAACGGAGCCCTTCTTCCTAGGCCACAAGAAGAGGGGTTTGAAACAACTAGTCCTCACTAAAACTTCACCTGAAAGCAAGGCTTGAGAGCAAAGGAAGCTGGGTGCGGTCGAATAATCCTTCCTTTGACTTTTCATTATTCTTATTTACTTACAAGGGGCCAAGTTCTTCTAAAGTCATTCTTTCTTCCAAGGAGAAAAGAAAGCAACTTCTAAGGAGGCTCGCAAGAGGAACTCGGATCCTCTGTCTTTTACCGAGACAGTTCAGGGGCTTCCGCTGTATTTTCTCTCGGTTTCATGAGAAGAAGGGGAAAAAGAATGAATGATCTAAGGTCCGTGTAATCGAGTAAACAAACTAACCTTATCTTCCAGCCGAGCCAGGAAATAATACAATGGAAATTGGAGTAGCTTTTTCTTTCATCTTTTTCAATATAGCTGGGGGTATGTGACTTAGTTCACTCTCAGCCACCAGTGGAATTCTTTTCTTCGCCCTCTAAGAAAGATCCTAAGCCCTATCGGTTTTTGGAGAAAACTTTTCCCTAGCAGTCGAAACTTTCCCTACGAGCGATACAGCTGAGGGGTTCATTGGGGGCAACTCTATGGCTTTTCTTTTATAGAGGTTCCATAGCTATTTGCTGATTTCACCAAAAGATGTAAAAGCACCATTAGTTGAGGCTGCCACGGCTGACTGGTCTTGATAACCCATTGGTAAAAGCAATTTGATGGATCGTTGCCTTTCTTCTTGCAAATAGGCTTTAGAGACAGGCGGTAAAGGATGCATCATGAGAAGTTGGCTTCTTATATGGATATAAGACTCATTGAGTCCCATTAAAAATGGAATGAGACGATCACGTTCCTGAATATCGTTGAGATCTTTGATTGCACCATATGAACAAGCTTGATAAGAGTTCTAAATTTCCAGCTCATCCCATAATCCCTTTAATACTGTGTAATAAGTGGCCACCGAGTCATTCCTTTGCAAGTGATTGCATATGGCTTTCTGAATCTCAAAAACTCGAGTAGCATTCTGTTGGGAGAATCTATCATGAAGATCTGTCCATACATCAGAGGCTTTCTTCATGAAGATTACACTGTTGGCAATTTCTTTGGATACAGAATTTAGAAACCAAGATAAAACCATGCTATTACAACGATTCCAATGAGCATATGAAGGTGAGGTTGCAGCAGGCTCCTTGCCTTTCTTTTTCCATCAACGAATCCTAATTTGTTTTAGGCTTCAAAAGCCATGGTGATAGCACGGCTCCATACGGGATAATTTTCTCCTCTCCTGTTAGAAGTTGTGAAACTAACATGGTTCCTGGACTATCAGAATGGTGAATGTAATAAGGTGATGAGGAGTCTGGTTCATGATTTGAACTAACTGAATCATCAGTTTTTGAAGATTTGGATGTTATTTTGTCGCTATAAGCATCCATCCCAGTAAGAAAGATTCAGATTACGAGGTTGTTGGTCACCTTCCAACAACAATTGAATGGTGACAGCTTTGGTCTAATCTTATCGTTCTTCTATCTCATTTAGCTCCTAGGTAGATTTTCCCGCTTCAATTCAGATTACGAGGTTCCAAGTCCTTCTTCAAGTCTGTATTCAAGGGATAAAGGCGACCATAGACTCTCTCTGTCGGTTCAACTCCGGCTAGTTGGCATGTGGGGACTCACCAAAGGTTGGGTCCCGGTTTTCAAAGAATAGAATGACGAATCTTTCGATGCGAGTGACCAGACATATCCTTTCCGAAGAAGTACAGAATGAGTATCTTACATTCCGAGATAAGAAGTATCCTTCTCTTTCCTATTCCGATGTATATAGTATTCAAAGTTCTTTACTCGAGGGTCAGTATTTCTTTTCCAAAGTTCATTTAATATCAGTTGTACCTCATTCTCATTCTCATTCTCCCATTCGTAAGACAAGATATTCTATTAGTCGTCAATTTCTTTGCAATAATAATCCCAAAGTCAAACACAACAACCTTGCTCTTAGCCTCTATCCCTCGGATGAGCTAGTTATGAACGCGCTATTCACTATATTGATGGGTGAAGTTCAGTCACCTCTTCCAAATGGTAGCATTGACTATCAATCTCCTTCATCTCCATCGGAAGTTCTTAACATAATTGGGAGTTGGGGTCCAGTCTCTAATCTTTATCTTTTTGATCTAACAGCCTCAGGTCCTATCATTTCTCATGAACTTCTTCTTTCAAAGCTTGAATCAAGAATAAGAATATTGGATTCATATATCCGAAAACTCTTAGAATCTTTTATAAAAATGCCTATTATTGGGGTGGATGGGAATGAGTACCCTATTAATGAGAAAGGTATAGTACCCTGCTGCCTCCTTTCTTACCTTTTACTGGATTTCTATTTATCTGAACTAGATCGTGCTTTCAAAGCAGATTTACCAGGGCTTCCATATACCAGGTACTTATTCCATGGTTCCTTCCCTGTCAAAGACAAATCTTATCTTGTTGATTCCTTTCATCAGCTATTAGTAGATAAACGATTACTAGGAAACAACATCTGTCTTAGTCCGGGTGGTAAGGCTGTAGATTTCTTGGGAAAAATCATCTTCATTGATTCTAATGGTTATGTAAAATCTTTCTAATGATGGGAATAATGGGTAGAATGAAAAGCTTCAAAGAAAGGATATGCAGTATTGTATGATTCAGAGAGTGACAGGACTGTACCATTGACATGCTATGAGAAAGACTTTTCTTCTTTATATAGACTGACAAAGATTCATGCTACTAAGAACCTAACAGAACGAACTTCGGATTTTCCTTTAAGTCAGATCCAATACCAAGACGACTTCTTTCTTAGGAAGGGACTAGCTCGACCAAAGGGTTCAGAAGTGCAGCAGAAGTTTATAGAGAGAATTGGGCAAAAGCCCTTCTTTTCAGCTCATCTTACGACGAATAGGCTCTTTGAAGGAATAGTAGATGTCTCGTTAACAGCGCATATGCGAACATTCTGAAAGAAAACTCTGCTTGCAGCGGATATGCATCTACTTCTACTTGTTCATTAGAAAGAATTGCTATCAGTTCCTTCTTTCATCCATCCGCTAATCTTCTTTATGTAGTTTGAGTCATGAAAGAATAGCCTGAAGGCGAAGTGAGCGTGAAGCTACCTTCTTTCTCATCTTCACTCGAGCTTAAAGCATTCCTGGAAAAGTCGACAAGAGGAGTCACGTCCTTAAGACTTTCTTTTTCCTAAGGCTATAGGCTTCCTTCTTTCACCATTCCTCCAGCCTCCATCAATGGCATCGCTTACTCATTCAAATGAAAGCCACTTACTTTTGAAACATTTCCTTCAATACCTGCTATCTTGCTCAGTTGATTGCTTGTTCTATTTCTTCTGTGATCTATTGGCTCTAATGGATTTCATTCAACGAATTTTGAGCTAATTGAAATACCTATTATGGATACCAGTACATACAAATATACGAAGAAGTTCGCTCACCTCGTTCACTCAAAGAAGACCAAGGCAAGCTACAACCATAGCAGGAAAGGCAAGAAAGAATAGTAATAGCCTTGACTTTCTCTTCATCCGCCACTCTTTTAGGGAATGCCCTAGGCTTTCTCTTGGCGGAGGAATGGAACCTGTTGGAGAGGAAGAAGCGCAACTAGTCTTTATAAGTCAAAATTTCTCTCTCTCTCTTTGATACCGTTCCGCTCTGGGGAACGATTCGGCTAGCTATGAACATCGAGTTGTATACGGATGAACCGGCAGCAGACCTAATCTACGATCAGAGTTTAATCCCAGACAGAGTGAGTTCAAATAAGGAAAGGAGACGCATAAAAGCACTGATTCTCTCACCGGCTAGATTGCTCTGTAATGTAGCTAATTCATTCCGGGGTCCTTGAGTCCAGCTTCTCTACGTCAGTCTCCTGTTCTCGAAAGTCTACCTGGGGATGTTAGCTTCTTCTCCAGAAAATGCGGGATTCTCTATGGGAAGCTTCAAGAATTGTCATCCTAAACAAGTCTCTCATCTTAGCTTAGTCTGGCGCAGGGATCTCATCTCTTTAGCTAGAAGAAGACATTCAAAGCTCTTTCACATGCCGTGAGAGTATCTGCTCCTAGTCTTTCTTTTGCCCGTTGGAGTAAAAAGACCTACTGCTCAAACTCCCTCCAGATGTTGACCTAAGCAGCTTGGATTTCAAACGAAAGCAGGGCCTTAAGCAGAATCCTGAGCTAGTGGTAGTGGCTCTATTGACTATAGTACTCGGGAAGAAAAAAACAAAGTTTCTGACCCCCGAGAACGCACCCCCTTTGACTCCCTCCTTGACTTTACCCGATAGAGAGCTGCTCCCATTCAAGCTAGTGTACCTGCGAAAGCATTTCTTGGTGCAAAAGCTATTCTTGGTGCATTTCTTAATCGGATATAAAAGACCGTAATAACGAGTATCCGCAGCTTCTGCTCCTGCTAAGCTTCTATCTGCTTCTGTTGTTCCTGAAAAGCCAGTATCTGCTCTTCCTGCTCCCGTAACCACCATTACTAGTAGAGGGTTCCTTCAAGAGCCATTTCTGCTAGAAGCATTTTTGCAGTGCCCCTGCCCAGAGATAGATAGAAGCGGGGCTTTAAGCCCAACAAAGAAGGCCAACCTTCGTGTCGACTGCTATAAGTTCTGGATCAAGGGAATCTGGGTAAGCCCTTTCTTTTTTTTAGAGATTGCTCAGCGCTATCTTTTTCCCGAGAACGTTGTTGACCATCCTGTAATCTTTGAGCTCCTCCACAGTCGAGCCCTACTCATGGGCTTCTCTGGCTGTGCTTGGTGGAAGGCAGAAAGACCTGGTGAGTCTTTATATGTCAAGGGGAGGTGAGGATTTTGGCTTGCAATAAAGCTACGGTAGGGACTCTTTCTACCATAACTAACCCGTATCTATCTTAAGGTACATATTATTATTCAGTGTAGAGTACTCTTTCTTATTATAACTTTCAGATGGATCACTTTTATGTTCATTGTTACTTGCCAGTTTTAGACTCAATATTCCTAATTAGACTGTCTTTTTGAGATAAACTCTCTCTATATTTATCTATTTCTTTCTTCAGATGCATCACTTTATATTCAAGTACCTTTTTCTCTTTACCAGCATAGTCTGTAACGTTAATTGGTATTGTTCCGACCCATTGATTTTTTTGATATATAAATATCCTTTTATTACTTTCTTTGATACCAAGGGATACAAGTGTTTTTTTTTTGGTTATATCTAGTTTATTCCAATCTATTTTGAAGTTCGATACAACGGGCGTAATCTTGATTCTTGATATATCAGCGTATTGTGTCTCAAACCATTCTTCATCGACAATAGATTTCCCTATACCTTTATGTTTAATTATTTGAAGATCTTCAGTTGTAACAATACAATAACACTTGGGTGCTAAGAAGTAGTTTTTTTTTCCTATGAATTCTAATTTAAACTTACCCAATTCAGTTTGGGATATTACATCATCAGGAAGAGGATTAGCAAGAACAACTGAGTCTGTATCTGTGTAGTAACAATCTGGTCTGGAGATGTATGGATACATATGAATCCGAGAACAAGCAGTGATCGCAGCGGATATCTGAACCGCGGATACCCTAGGAGGACCCCACTCAGAGTCGGGGGAATTATCGGTATTAATCCAGTATACTACTAAATAGTAATCCTCGCTAATCTTCTCTGCTTTAATGAAATCAGTAGACTTTGTCAATATTTTATATCGATTAAGATCGCAGACCTCGGTGATTGTACATTTAGGGTTAATACCAAATCTCCCGTAGAGTGAGTTCATAAGGATCTTGTACACATAGGACAGGGCATCATTACCGGTTTTCTTAGCATCATTTCTTTTCTCAAATATGGTTGAAACAAAGCTTCCGAAAGGGCTGCTATTCTTGTTTTCAAATAAGTACCCAGAGAGCGGCATGATGCTGTATCCTATGTTGCGCGCAAACTTCAATTCTTCACTGTAATATACGCCTACAAATATCCCTGTTGGAAAGATGAGAGTGTTATTCTTATCTCGATAGGGTAGAAAGGGTCTTTCTATATTAGGGGGACACTCAACATAGGCTTCAATGAAACCAAACAAGTTGTTTATGTCCTGACCTTGTAAATTACTATACCAGACAGGTTTCCCTCCAGGCATAGGATAATTTTTCATTATAAAAGGATAGAGAGAGTTTATATCATAGTAGTATAGGTCCTCGCCATATGGTATATAAGAATCAGCATGCCCGCCATAGTAACCTTTACGAATAAAAGACTCTGCGTTCTTATTTGGTATATATATTGGCCAGTTTATCTCATCATAAAAACGAGTTCTAAATATGGCTAGTGCTAACGATGACAACGTTATTTTACTCACGATATCAACATTGTACAGAGACCAATATAGTTCTTGAACTTTTAGCATAACACCTCCTAATAGAAGGATATCCTGTTTCATATAATGAATCAATTCTTGTCGAAGATGAATAAGATTATCCTCATTCACTTTATTATGTTCGAGTACTAATTTAGATCCTAATTCAGGACAGATATTTCTAGCTAAGCTATTCAGACTATTAGGTAATAATCTTAAAGAATCTCTTAGACGGAAAAGCAGCTTCTTACCATGGTAGAATGAAATCTCATATAGCATATTGTTCCTCATAAAAGTTTTGAACTTGTATTTCTTCCCATGACTAGCTAAATATTTCAATAAAATGATACCATCGAATCGCGAGAAGTTGTGAAAGTACACTATTTTAATAGAAGGGTCATGTCGAACAACTGTTGTTAAACGTTCAATAAAGTTGAATATCATATGCTTGCTCCTGGATTGAAATGTATTGAATACTATTTCAGGATAATCTTCACTATAATATGTTTCTATACTATTGAGTGTTGAAGAAGACAGTTTCTGTCCAGGTCTAACAACTAAAAATCCTACGGCGTAAGGTACATGAACATCATTCACTAGAATAGTCTCTGTATCGGCAACAATGAAAGGCTGCCTAGGTCTTTTACTAGGTTTGAGTGCTGTGATATACTCAGAATAACTACGCTTACTTTGTTTTAAGTTTAGAACCTCTTTTGGTCTCACACTATTCTTCTTACTGTTCATGCTATCCCAGACCCGGCAAGCTATCTCCGCATCAGTGGTATAATTGATATTCTTATTTTCAACACTATCATCTAAAAGATAGATATTTAGAAAGACTCCATATAAATCACAATTATCGTATTCCTCAGCTTTAGCCATCACAAGTTGTTCAACCCATGCATAGACTGGCTGATCTATACCATTTTCCCGAAATGTGTATGCTTTACCAATTGTAAAGGTTAACACTTCGGAAGATTTCATCCTCATTATATAACCAATGGTAAACTTACCATATATATTATTAGTAGTGTAAGCGTATTTAAATAGTAATAGCATTACAGCTAATACGATCAGATCACAGTCTCTAGTAGTAAGAAAAGGATCAAAATTCACACCAGCAATTATTAATCCTGAATAGGGTACCTTGCATCTCTCTTCCTTGATTCTAAGCAGCAAACTATCCCATGTTAGATCAAAAATCATTTTATCCATTTGACCCCCCATGGGTGTATGGGTATAGATGTTGTTATTCATTATAGATGCAAACAGTATTTATCTTCTTCTTTTTTCCAACTTTGAATATCTTTTACGAAGGCAGTCCATCTTTCCCAATAGATATTATTAGCATCTTCATTATAGCATATAGAAAGAACATAATTATCGTATGATTTAAGAATATTATCAATCTTTTGATCCCAAATTTTATTATACTTACTATTTAAATTACCTGGTTTTCTTTCTCTTAATAAATATTCTAAATATTTATTACTAATAGGCTTCCAATTTTGAGTAGGAGCCTGATAAGGGTGCATTTGTAGATTCAACAAAATATATGAATTAATATAAGTAAGGGGGTCCACTTGAGTTATCTTATCTACATAATAACCAGGTATATCATTTGCGTAAACAGCATTAGTAATGAAGTTATCGTGTACAGTATATATAGGTATTCTTTTTTCTATCATACTATTGATCATAAAGATAGCTATAGTAGCGTCTTTCTGATGAATGAAATTAGCAAATACAGCCGAATTCGTCTTTTTTCTATCCCGTTCTTGTTGGGGTATTCGTAGAGTAACTTGACGTCGTTTCTTCTGTATCCGGTCATATATCCAGATTTTAACAGGTATCGATTTCATATAATCCTGTACAGTTGTATAAAAGTCAGTTGTATAGTAGACAGGTTTATTCAGAGCGGCTGACATCCAAGCAACATCACGAATTAATATCATTAGATTCTTTATATCCATGAATTGATTTTCAAAGAATGAATTTATACATTTAGCTACTTCTTTTGCTTCTTTATGACTGACTAATGAGGAAAATCCCTCATATATATCCTGAGATATAGTGTATTGACTCTTTCCATAGACCAAAGGCATGAAGATCGACTTGATCATCTTTCTATTAAGACCTTTCTGTAAGATATCACACAACTCTCTTTTAAATTTTATCTTTCTTAAATAAGCTATCAGTTCTATTTGAAAATAACTGTAAATATCCATCATTTTCTCATTTAGTTGATAATCCAAGATCCGATCACTATCAGCAAAGAACGGCTTTCTATCAAATAGTGGTGGCATAAGATTTGTATGAATAGCCAGTTCCTTATTTAACAGTAATAAACTAATGATCTGATAAGCACTAGCTGATGCATCTTGTGTGATAGGTATCTTATAATATAACTTAGCACAATCTTTTACTGACTTAGCACAATCTTTTACTGAAAAGGATACTAATAGCTTGCTAATGAACTGAAACGGTTCTCTTGCATCTTTTGCATGCTTATTGATCATCATACTTACTATAGAACTACTACCCCAATCATTAACATATCCATCACCTTCAGATAGTAAATTTTCGTTTGTACTATTGTCCATAATATCATTGAACAAATATTTAACCCATTCTATAGCATCAGAATAAGAATCAAACTTTTGAAAATGAAAAGCTAAAGAAGTAATTAGTTTTTTAAAAAGCAAAATTTCATCTTCCTTATTTATCTCAGGTGGATTTACATCATGAGAAAATTCTATAAGACTTCTAGCTAAATCGCGTTCATGGAAATGCAAGATCCCAGAGCGGTATATTCTACCACGGAAGTCCAGGAAGGCCGGTAGATAAAATCTATAACCAGCATACGCATCAGCTAACTTGAATACAAAATCCTCATAACGAGCTCTTTGGAGACGCGATAAGAAAGAATGCAACACTTCAGAATATTTATATTTCGTTTTTATTGATTCCTCACATACGTAAGTGCTTCTTAAGATTTCAGTTGCTTTTACTATATTTAATCTAGCTAGAAATGGAGGCATAAGTAGGCCTGTTTTAACTAATCCTTCATAATTACTTTGAATATATTCTAAAGTTCTTACGTTTATCATAAAGGGTTGATTCTGTAAATAGTTCATAGCATTTATCAAATATTTATACTTATCATTTAGATTTATATTGAAATTCTCCAAGTTATGGGATGATAAAAGGTTAAAGCGATTGATGAAATAGAAATCACTAATAGGTCCTCCTAAATAGCCACCTGTAAGATCCGAAAGAGTTCTTGGACGTTCATTTTTAGCTTTGAGTTGGGGTATTACATCCCAATCCCTAGGTGGACATACCATAGGAAGATTGAGTTTGATCGGAAGAAGACCCAAATCAAAATTACAGATAGCATACACATTTTTAGGTATATAATATTGACCCTTCCTCTTCTTGGGCGCATATAATTTTATGAAATCCAAATCACTCGATACTGCTATCATATTTATTCTTATTAAGTATTCAACCAATAAACGACCTATATTATAGAGATTATTACTGTTTTTATCACTCTTAGGTTGACCCTTATCTCCACTCAGCTTATCGGATTTTTGACTCCTCTTTTTTTTGCTCTTTATACCTCTTATCTCATTAAGACTAGTTTTCTCTACTATATTGCTATAGTTATCCTTAGTGCACTTAATCTGTTTAGGGTTTGTTGCTTGAGGAAGAGTCGACGTATCGGGAGAAAGACGTGATTGTATTAATTTAGCTTGTTCTCTAGTGACAGTATCAAGCTGTTCTACCAGGGTGGATACTCGAACAGCTGGTTTATCAGTATGAACACTATTAAAGAGTGATGCTAGTGTATATACTATAAGAACCTCCAACGTATATTGACGTAAGTTATTTAATATTTCACATTCGTTGGGTGTTAATTTTTTACTATCCTTTAGATACTCTTTAGCAGTTTGAACTTTATCATTAACTAAAAAATTCATTAAATCGGGTGCTAAATGATAAAAGGTTTTAACATCATCAAATAACATGGTTAATCCCTCAATTTGGGTTTGTAATTCAACTAAATCTTCTGGCTTACTAACTGTGTTATCCAATATTAAGGATTTTTTATCCTTTAACAGATGTATAACTTCGTCTTGATACTGAGAAACTTTGGAAGTGTCAGAAGGACATATAGTGCTATCGTTTAGACGATGATAAACCTTCAGCATAAATTCATCCAGAAGAGACTCCTCACTGTTATTCGATTGAGTACAATAAAATGGAGTAGATAACCGATAGGGTACGCGTGGTTGTAAAATGAGTTTCATAGAAAAATGCAAGAAATTATGAATTTCTTGCTTTCATTAATTAGGGGTTATGATAAATATATGAGAAAAACGCGGGAATGTGGCGATAGCTATAGCTCGCAAAATCTCATATCTAATCAGGTTAACTCAGATCTTTCTAGGCATCAGTTGGGTATAATGAATGAATCTGGTAGAGAAAATAACTTAGAGTCTCCGGCAATATATTCATCTTCTGGCGAGTCTCATATTGGCGGGAGTGCAAGCGGTGTATCACATATGGGTAGCAGTGAATCTCATTTTAATCATAACCATGGTATATCAATTGTTTTAAAGAGAACTCCTGATAGATCAAACCTTGTAAGATCAACATTTCAATATAAAGTGGATGATAATCATCCCCCACTTGGTCTTGGAACAAAGCTTCCAAAACTCCAAGCTAATCGTAAACTATATCAAAAGATAGAGAAAAAGAAAATGGATTTACTTTCACAGTCCAAAGGTAAGCAGCCTATTAAAGCTCGAGAAATTAATTCAAAGAATACTATTTTAACGCAATCTAAGCTAGGACCTAATCATCCTAAAAGTTATCTTCCTAAGCTAGAACATATAAAAGAACCTAAGCTAGGACCTAATCATCCTAAAAGTTATCTTCCTAAGCTAGAACATATAAAAGAACCTAAGGTAGGACATAAGCTTCTTATAAAAGAACCTAAGGTAGGACATAAGCTTCTTATAAAAGAACCTAAGGTAGGACATAAGCTTCATATAAAAGAACCTAAGGTAGGACATAAGCTTCTTATAAAAGAACCTAAGCTAGGAGATAATATTCTTACTCTATCAAATAAGATAGAATATAAGCAGCCAAAGGTAGGGGAAAAAGCCCTTACTCTTTCAAAGCAGAAGCTTCCTATGAATGATGTGATTGTTCCTAAGATTTATTCTAAGACTGGGCAATCTAAGCCTGGTCTTTCTAAGCCTGGGCAATCTAAGCCTGGGATTCATCCTTCTAAGCATCCTTCTAAGCCCTGTATTAAACCCACTAAGAACATAACTAGCAAGAAATGTGGAAAGATTAAGAATTTGCCGGTTCAGGCAAATGCCATTAAATCAACTCAATATTTCTTATTGAAAAAGTTTCCAAATGTAAGGTCTGCTTTAGATGATATTCTTTCTGCTCATAATCTACATAATATCGATCGTCTTGCTAGTATGAATGGGCCTCATGTACTGATATCTTTACAAATGGTTATCCCATTATTATATGTTGGATGTAAACTATGGTTTGACTATCTTCCAGAGAGCTCTGAGGCCTTAGGCAAAATTTTAGTGTGTGATGTCGGTAATGTTAATCCTAGTTCTAGTAGTGAAGTTCTAGTGAATGAAATACCTGAGGTGAGTAATGCTGAAAACATAGTAATGCTAATTGCTGTTCTAGCCCTTGGTTTAGCTGTTTGTATTGCTGTATCTATTAAAATGAAGCAATAAGAAAATGAAAATGAAAATGAATAAGTTCTATTTTAATGTAAAAAGTGCTTCATTTCTTACTAGATATTACAGTACTTCGGTCCCTTGTACCCCTTATCAGCTAGCTGCTGAAATAGAAATGGCATATAAAGATTTTTTTCTTAAATATCCATCATATAATATGTCTAAGTACGAAAAAGCATCTATTGTTTCTAAAATCCTTTTAGGTTCATATCATCCATCTCCGCTTGAATATCATTATATCGAGATGGAAGATTTTTGTGATTTTATTGATGATAGGATAGACTCTTATCCTGATATCATGGTTATGGATACCTTTTCTAATTATTATGTAGTTCTTCCAACAGAAGAGGATATGTTGGTATTTATGGGCTTATCGAGACTATTACATCAGCTTGCTGACGGTAGCTTGCCAGCTGATGGAAGTTTTTATAAATATAATGATCTGTTGTGTGAAAGGTTTAATAACAGTATTAATTCTTTTGGCAAGGTAGACAGAATGTACAGGATTGATTTAATGGATTCTTTAAGTATTATTCCAATCAGTCTTGTTTTATCTCAAATTCTACCTTTAGTTGGAAACGGCGCTATTTATAAACTCATTTCAAAAATACTTAATCTTTCTATCATTGATGAAAGAGGAAATAGTAGGGATGATATATGCAATGGGTATATGCCACCAGTGGGTCAACTTACTTGGGTTTTATTCAATATTGTCTTAATGGACATCTTGGATCGTGAGCTGGAAAAAATGTCCCCTGGTATAGTATTTACTCGATTTTACCAAAATGTTTATATAGGAACAAGAGGTAATTCAAGAGATGTCATCTTCGACAAGAAAGTTGGATATGAACTATTGGAGTCACTTTCTCTGAAGGGTTTTATCACATCTATAGATAGTGCCGGTGATGACAATCGTACACCCAAAGAGGTATATTTGTATTCTGATAGTAAAAAAGATAAAAGTTAAAAATGTTCAAACTATTTCATAATCTAACATCAGGTATTCCCATAATAAGGAAGCCTAAAGAATTGATAGACGATAATATTCACTCTAATGCATCATCATCTAATGCTTCATCATCTAATGCTTCATCATCTAATCCCCGGATTACTCGTTTATCTTATATATTATCCTCATCCAATCCATTGAAAAAAATGCAAGCATGGGTTAAAATCAAATCTAAGCATGGTAGACATACTACATCTCAATTGGAGAAGCTTTCTGAGCACTTATTTAGTTTGAAGCTGAAAAAGCCTGCTCATATTGCTAATATTCTTAACAAGTTACGAAATGCTAACCATAAAGTTTATGGTATTAATTCCGAGTTGGGAATATGGTTGGCAACTTATACCTTTTCTCCCTGGGTTCCTAATAGGGCTGATAGAAGTTTACTTCCCTTCCAAATATGCGATGTAGGAAAAGACAATTATCTACGATCTCCGGATAGGAAAGTTGGATTGGCAGATATTACGCGTTATACCTCAAGAATCAAATCCTTTGGATTGGGGGAGGAAATCATTTATTCATATCACAAGGATACGCGTTTCGTTTTAACCTTGGCTTTTCTGATTGGAATCACAGTCTGGTGGTACACGGCACCGGAAGCCTTATTACTTTCTCCAAAATCCTTTTTTCTCACTCCTGATCCTAACTTACTTACACAAGTTGTAAAGGATACCTATATAGATGCTATATGTAGCCATCATAAACTACCTAGTCCATGTGATTGTGGCGAGCCTCTTAATACAGTAGTAAGAGATTTGATTAAGGAACCTCACCAATTTGATCCACTTCACTTAAATCAGCGTGGGAAATTGCAGGGTCTTTCCCTATTAGTAGGATCTATCATACTCTCTCTTGCTCTTTCCGAATCTGTCACTAAGTTTGGTGTTCTAGAATGTATGATATAGATATGCCAAGGGTTGAAGTGAATGCTCAAAGTCAAGTACAACAATAGCATCCTTCTCACATTACTCCTCTTGCCATGGTAGGCCTCCATCAGGGCCCCAGCACAATGTCTGGGTCATTTACTAACCTTGCAGCGGGGAACTTACGCTATAACAAAAGAATCGGAAACCGAGGCAGGGTACGAACAAAGAAAAGTGTGCCATTAGGATAGGGTGTGGTTTTCAATCGGGGTGAACTTAAGGGTTGCAAGGCTGGAGTTAATAATGCCATCAAGTAGAAAGAAGTGAACTAGCTCCTGGAAGTAAGTTCATAATAGTCCCCTTAGGGGATTGCAAAATAGATCTTATTGGAATCTCAATTCCTGTTATTGGCAGAGGGTGGACAAGTGTGGTAAGGGGGAGGGCGGCGCCCCTTGCAGTAGAAGATCGAGGAACGTTGTGTCGGACAATTATACCATTCTAGGCTTAACCGAGGGTATAGCCTTCTTTGCTTTTAGAGGTGAACTCCGGTATGGGATGCTATCCTTACTTCATATAAGTAATTTCTTATCCGGTAAGCAGGGAATATCATCCAATCCTGTCTAAGATCGTTTTTAGGGCTCGTGAACTATTACCGAAGATTCATCGTAAGTTACTCGAAGAGGGCTGCTCAACTCAAAAATCTCCTAAACTAAAGAAGGACGTACGGACCGATCATGGCACTGCACTGATCGGAAGAGTGTCAAAGAGCTTTTGAGGACCTAAAGCAGGCAGTGATTGATGATCCCGTATTGCAGTTGCCAGATCACACTAAGCCATTTGAAATACACACGGATGCGTCAGACTATGCCATAGGCGGTGTGCTAGTACAATAAGGTAACCCAGTAGCATAGCATATGAGAGCCGAAAGCTCAATGAGACCGAGAGGCGTGGTCCAAGAGAAGGAGATGAAAGCAAGAGTGCACTACTTGAGAACGTGGAGGCGGGTCACGATTCGTGGTCAAGACGGATAATGTGGCGACGAGTGACTTCCTGACCCAGAAAAAACTCACGCCAAAACGGGCAAGCAAGACAAACTTGCCAAGTTTAATTGATATGGTGTTAGAGTATAAGCTTGGACGGACCAACCAGGTCGCGGATGCCTTAAAAGTAGGAAGACAGAGCTGGCGGCATTTAAGTGTGAGGCAGTGGCAGCCACCAGCAGAGTCACGAGTACCCACCCTAACTGCATCGTATTCGAGATGGGCTCTTGGTCACAAAAGGGAATCTACTTTTTTTCCAAAACCTTTCTTTTTTCGGTATGCCGCCCCGCGAGCAAGGAGTGCCACGCACGAGCGGAGCGAAAACAAAGCAGGGGGAATTCTTCGTTGGGTGAAATCCTTTGATTGCGTATTGAATATAGATCCATGTCTTTCTTGTTCCACTAGCTAGGACCAAATTCTCACATGTCCCTTTCGTTATTACAACCTTCTTTTTTGATGTCAAAGACCAGAAGCTATGCGCAAATTATCATTGGATCTCGGTTGTTCTTAACAGCGATGGCTATTCATTTAAGTCTTCGGGTAGCACCACTAGATCTTCAACAAGGTGGAAATTCTCGTATTCCGTATGTACATGTTCCTGCGGCTCGGATGAGTATTCTTGTTTATATCGCTACGGCTATAAACACTTTCTTTTTCCTATTAACAAAACATCCCCTTTTTCTTCGCTCTTCCGGAACCGGTACAGAAATGGGTGCTTTTTTTACGTTGTTTACCTTAGTTACTGGGGGGTTTCGGGGAAGACCTATGTGGGGAACCTTTTGGGTGTGGGATGCTCGTTTAACCTCTGTATTCATCTCGTTCCTTATTTACCTGGGTGCACTGCGTTTTCAAAAGCTTCCTGTCGAACCGGCTTCTATTTCAATCCGTGCTGGACCGATCGATATACCAATAATCAAGTCTTCAGTCAACTGGTGGAATACATCGCATCAACCTGGGAGCATTAGCCGATCTGATACATCAATACATGTTCCTATGCCCATTCCAATCTTGTCTAACTTTGCTAACTCCCCCTTCTCAACCCCTATCTTCTTTGTTCTGGAAACACGTCTTCCTATTCCATCTTTTCTCGAATCTCCTTTAACGGAAGAAATAGAAGCTCGAGAAGGAATACCAAAACCTAGTTCACTCGCTGAGTCTCTAAGCATCCGTGGCTGAATGGTTAAAGCGCCCAACCTATACCAACCTAAAAAAGGATAAAGGGGCAAATTCGTAGGTTCGATTCCTGCTGGATGCACTTGGAACGTTCAGTTCAATCGCTGCTCACGGAATTTATACAGATAGCTCGCCCTTCTTGCTTATGGGGCACTTCACTCGCTCAACACTCGTTCAAAACATCCACTCGTTCTTCACTCGCTAGGGAAGGGATAGATGACTGAAAATCCCACTTAGAGATCGCAACTATAGTCAGAGTAGGAGTTCCCATCCATCATCTCCGTCGAGGCCTCATTTTACCTGAAAATTACGGCCTCGGATTGAAACCTCCATTAGATTCGGCAACTAAGGACGAGATTACCATAGGCTTTTATGTCCCGAATGTTCTCTTTAATAAGGTCGCCTTGACCGGGCTCTTCACCGTATAACCTTTACCTGAAAAACTGGAGCACAGCTAGACTTTCATCGCTTTCACTAGAACCAGAGTCATAGGGGCACTTTTTGCCTTCCTTAAGTCCAGGGACGACCCCTATGTTTTTTTGTGGAGCGCCGAATTTGCCTTAATCGGCAAGAGTATATACAATCTATGCCACTGGCAAGAGCATGATTGAGGGCTTTATACTTGAGTCTGTAACTCTTCAATTGGTCATTGGCCCTACCTCCAGCCCCTTCATATTCCGTATCCTGCTGTTTTTTTACTTGCTTTTCTCGATCAAGCATTCCTGTGCTTAGCAAAGAGGTAGTAGCATTTGGGGAATTTCATCATTTTCGGGATAAGCCGGCACAGCTCTTGCTTGCTGTCTGTATGTGGTAGGGTCTGGTCAACTGCCCGGCCACCTCTTTAGCTCATCTCTTGTTAACGCTAGCACTTTTTTTTTAATACATGATGCCATTCCCGATTCGCGAAGTGAAGCTCAATCTCTATTCATTAGTTCAGCGCTAAGATGTAGAACTGGATCGTATATGGGTCAAGAGATCTTCAATCTGGAATTTCTTTTATATTGCAATCCTTCTTAGTGAGAAATTACTCTACAGACTATGTAGGGGAATGCACTATGGGGACTCAAAAAAAGACATTATTTGAGACTTAGGAAATGAAACTTCCATTCAACTATAGTCGAGAGGAAAGAAGTCTCAGCAGGCACTAAAGTAAAGGGGAAGCTTAGAGACGGAATTCAAATAGTTGAATAGAGGAGTACGTGGGGGGTGAAGTAAAGATAACTCTAGCAATATAGACCGGACCTGCTTCCCATTCATTCTTTAAAAAGCGATGTGCTCCGATGAAAGCCTTGCGGGTCTAACGCGGCCCTTTACTCAATGAATAGGAAATATGACCACACACAATAAGAATCCCCGCGATCTGGGGCATGAAGCAGTTGGCTCTCCATGGGAATTCTCCATAGCATGACTAGTTAAAGCAATCAAATTGATTGAGACAAGCAAGCGGGTTCCCCATGACGAATCAATTGTGTCGGGCGAAAGAAAAGGCCTTCCCTATAGTACTGGGGCTAACGCGCTAGGTCGAGCGGTCGCCGAAGCTTGCTTGTTAGTAGAAAACTAACTATTTGGAAACCTCAAACCAACCAATACCAAGACTACTCGGGCATACTTAGCTTTTCCTCCTAAGATAAGTCCACCAAGCTTGTCACTTTTTTAAACCTCTTCACTAATTACCTAGTAACTTTTAAAAACGAATTTCCACTAGGGTAAAGTAAAGGGAAGATGATTCAACTACTACCCTAGCCTAGTAAGTAGTTGTCTATTTCGCGTGCCCTTCCTGTACTGACTTACTGTATACCGCTGTTAGTGGACTGACAGCGTCAGCTGGAATGGGAAACCTTTCTGCTATTACATGAATCCGGGAAAAGCCATCTTTTTCTCAACAATGCCTTTGTCATTTGATCCAATAGCGTTCCGTTAGATAGGAACAGATTTGATAAATACTGATAACTCTCAGATGGGAGTAGGGCTGAATGCCCTGGCTAAAGCTATTGACGGTCGAGGAGAAATTTCAGCTTCTGAATCTCGGTTAATTGAATCCCCCGCTCCCGCTATTATTTCGAGACGTTCCGTATATGAGCCTCTTCAAAGAGGACTTATTGCTATTGATTCGATGATCCCTATAGGGCGTGGTCAGCGAGAATTAATTATTGTGGACAGACAAACCGGTAAAAGAGCAGTAGCCACAGATAGCATTCTCAATCAAGAAGGACAAAATGTAATATGTGTTTATGTAGCTATTGGTCAAAAAGCATCTTCTGTGGCTCAAGTTGTGACTACTTTAGAAGAAAGGGGAGCAATGGAATAGACTATTGTAGTAGCTGAAAGAGCGGATTCTCCAGCTACATTACAATACCTCGCTCCTTATACAGGAGGAGCTCTGGCTGAATATTTTATGTACCGTGAACGACACACTAAAATCATTTATGACGATCCCTCCAAAGAAGCACAGGCTTATCGGCAAATGTCTCTTCTATTACGAAGACCACCGGGTCGCGAAGCTTATCCGGGAGATGTTTTTTATTTGCATTCACGCCTTTTGGAAAGAGCCGCTAAATCAAGTTCTCAGTTAGGTGAAGGAAGTATGACTGCTTTACCAATAGTTGAGACCCAATCGGGAGATGTTTCAGCTTATATTCCTATTCGTACTAATGTTATTTCCATTACAGATGGCCAAATATTCTTATCCGCCGATCTATTCAATGCTGGAATCAGACCTGCGATTAATGTGGGTATTTCCGTCTCTAGAGTTGGATCTGCGTCTCAAATTAAAGCCATGAAAGAAGTAGCTGGTAAATTCAAATTAGAATTGGCACAATTCGCAGAATTAGAAGCTTTTGCACAATTCTGATCTCGATAAAGCTACTCCAAATCAATTGGCAAGAGGTCAACGATTGCGCGAGTTGCTCAAAGAATCCCAATCAGCCCCTTTCACTGTGGAAGAACAGATAATAACTATTTATACCGGAACGAATGGTTATCTTGATTCATTAGAAATTGGACAGGTAAGGAAATTTCTTGTTGAGTTACGTGCTTACTTAAAAAAAAAGGAATAAACCTCAACTCAATTCCAAGAAATCATATCTTCTACCAAGACATTCACTCGGGAAGCAGAAGCCCTTTTGAAAGAAGCTATTCAGGAAGAGATGGAACTCTTTTTACTTCAGGAACAAGTAGAAAAAAAAAAAGAATTGATTAATAATTGAATTGCCAATTCAATTACTTCTCTCTAGTACCGGTATAACATCGACTACTTTTAGTAGAAGGGCAGAGAACTCGCTTGCTCTGCTATCTTGATATAAATCAGGGTTTGGGATGTATTTTACGTGAAACTGAATCTATTTCCCACATTCTCAAGATCCTGATCCAGCCTTCTTCGCTGTCGCTCGCTTCTTCGCTAATGCTCAACCTCGCATCCTTACCTTAGGCTATCGAGCATCGAAAGGACTCTATTAATAGGTAAGATTGCCTTTCACCGAAAGCATAAGGGAATGTGACTCTCGGCATTTTCTGACTCTTGAAATAATGTGATTCCAAGAATTGACGGTAACCAAGGTGCCTACTCTTCCTAACGAGTCTGCTTATTAAGCATGGTCGGTCAATCAGGTAATACCCCAAAGGCTGTCTCCAGAGATATACCATTTCTCTCTTTGAGATCGAAAACTACCCCGAGAAATGCTCTAGATCAAAGGAAAAGGGGACCAGAAAAGGAATGATTTGTGAAGGGGAGCGTTAAGTAAGGTCAGGAATCCTAAACAGAAGAAGCGGGTACCGGGCCCTCCGTATCAGAATAGGCATCCAATCCAATAAGAAGGCTTGTTGTAAACTGTAAACAAGGGAATGCCCTTTCCATTTCCTAGATAAGGCTAAGTAAGGGCGAACAAGCTTCTCATGTCAATACTCCTGTCCATCGGTTAAATAGGCTATTTCGGTGTGCAAAGTGCTTCTCTTTCTTATGCAATTATTCGATCAGAGAATAGAAAGTCTAAGCAGGTGCAGAGAATAGGCGCGAAGCGGGCTCTTCAAGACCCCAACAAGGAAGAGTTTGGGCGCGGGAAAGAAAGAAAAGAAGGGATTTAAGCAGGCTAGGAAGAACCAACTGTTTCTAACCAAAGACGTGCACCACGGCCTTTTTCGGCAGCTGCTGATAAAAAAACAAACAGGGAGGGTATGAAAATAGTGTTTTTGACACTAGCAGATCTTGCTGTGCCCTTATCCAGAGAAGGAAATAGGGAAATTAGGCTCTGAAAGACCAGGGTTTCCCCCTAAAGAAGAGGTTGTTGGCGAGTCCTTTAATTGTTGTTAGATGCTAAAAGCTATTCTAATCTACACGCATAAACATGGGCGAGATCTAGTTTTTCGGTCGCTGTTGGGTCTTTTACAGGGGAGTGTGAAAATAGCGTTTTTTGCTATAGCAGATGTCCCCTATCCAGAGAAAGGGCAAGCCCTAAAGAAAGAAGGCGGTTTAGTCGACCTTAATCTTAGTTTAAACACCTACTATTCTAGTATAGTAAAAGAAGTCAAAGAAGAGGGGTTTCGTGGGAAAGAGCGGGACTTAAAAAAACTCTATAAGCAAGAAGGTTTCCTTCTGTCTTTGCCGGTTTCCTTTGGTTTTCTTTTGGGGGGGAAGGAGCCTACACAAATAGCCGGGTATTTTTATGGCACTCGCGGGATCAGAGGCTCCTAGCTACTGATGTTGGCATCGCTCTCTTCGGTTCAAGCAAAGGCAATATATTGCGTATGAGAGATTGGCAATTAATTCTTTAACTGTAAGGTTAAGGGCTGTTAGTGGGAATAGTGCTTACTAACCGGAAAGAAAGTTCATTAATTCTTTAAGGAAGTCAACTGAATTAACAGCTTATTCTGCGATCGATAACATACTAATCTCAGACAAAAAGTTCTAAATGAACAGAGGGAAATCAGAAATTCAAACTATTCGAGATTGGCGATTGTTAACTTATCGATTTGATTAGTGTTCAGTTTCCCTTAGTACAAGATCGATGAGAAGGAAAGAGGAGGAAAAAAGAAGGATTGCTTCATTGGTATTATTATTTACAAAGAAATAGCAAACGAAAGAACTAGCAGAAGAAGATCTTATAATACAATTTCACTCTTTTCCTCACAGTTAGCTTGCCAATGCGCGATTTGGGGCTAGGAAGAAATGCTACTCTTGAGTTGGTTGGCTACCTCTTAAGAGTGTCTTATGCCCGCTTTCTATCTTACTATACGAGATTCCTAGCTTACTTGCCAAAGCTTGTCCACCCACCGCTTCCTTCTCACCCAGGCTAAGCCGTGTAGCGAAGTATTCTATAAAAAGAATAGCATGTCCGGAAAGCATCTCAGCCCGAAGGGGGCGTCCTACTCAGGGCGTTTTTAGGTCCCTATTTGTCTTGTCTCCTCAATGAAATACCAGGGGTTCGAGATTTCGATTTTTTTTTTTAGTAGGAAAAGGTCTCGTCGATTCCTATCTTTATTCATGCCCGAGCTATTCTATTGGACTTTGATCCTATCTTCCCCGATCTCTGCTAAGCTAAGAGAACTCTTTCGGGTAAAAGGTCTCAAAGAGCCTTTTCGGTATCGGTACCCTAAACTCCGGTTTCTCCGCTATAAGATCTCGCCCGCAATCTTTTACTGTTTTACTGAAAGCATTTACTTTCCATTTCAATCAGCTCTTAGGGAAAGGGGTGACTCTCTGGAATGAGACCGGAAATCTCTCTTCCCAACCCTTAGTCTATATGAACAAAGGTACCCTAGGCGCTAGGTATGATATAGATCAGTTCTGGGCCCAGTTTGTCTCAAATGGGGCTACCCTCCCGACAAAAACACCTACGCATTGGCCAGAAAAACGCGTTGTAGCGCCGTTTTCCCATCCTCGTGATAGGAAGTACTAGGGGGTCATCAACTGGAATTTCGGATATATCAGTTGTAACCTTCCTTCCTTCAGGGGATTCAGCTCCTGCCGTTAAAAATTGTAGCTGTTCCCGCTAAACCCGTATCCGCTGCGGCTGCTGTTGGTGAGACATGATCCGAATCTTGTTGGCGAAAAGCCGACTTCTTTACTCGGGGGCTAAACTGCTTTGTGTTCCGCCTTCTATTTTAATGCTTGGGAAAGAGTTTAATGCTTGGGAAAGAGCGCCAATACCGATCCGATGAAGCATCCTGGTCAATTACATCGAACCTGAGAAAGTTTCACATTCTGGGGCTCCCGTTCCCATTCCTTCTTTCGGGGGAGACATCAAACCCTTCTAAGCGTTGTATGAAATCAGTGGTCTCAGGCCAATATACGAACCCGACCCGAGGTTTGGAACCCTTTCCCAAGATCCCAAGAGACGTCGGGCTAAGCACCAGAAAGAAGGTAGGGACAACCGCTTTTCCAACCCTTGAAAAGAGAAGTTGGCCGAAGCAGCAATAGAGCAGTTCTGGGGCATTGATTTGAGAAAAATGTCGAAAAAATGGGGTTACCCCCCGAGCAGAATAACCCCTAGAAAAAAGGGGAACAGGAGAAGCAACAATAGCGAACCGCTTCGCCTTCGCCCCTCTACAGATTAATTAGGTGTACCCCTCAGAAGATGAATCAGGCGAAGGAGCGAAATGAATAGCAACAATAGCTGGAGCTGCTGTTTGGAAATCAGTAATACCATAAGAATAGAGCTAGGCATTCAATGCCGGATAAGCATGCTAAGTCGGTAAGCCAAGCCCAACCCGTAGCAGATTTCCTATCTCTTTTTGCTAGAACTAGAAGGAGCTTTGACATCGGCAATTACTTCACTCGCTTTTGGAGGTGGAGGGAAGAACTTAGCCTTTAAAAGAAAAGGCTAGGCGGATGTAGACCAAAACCACATAGCCGACCGGAAAAGATATCTGATCGAGCACTTGAAAGAGGCCAATCCAATATTTTGGATTACGTAACTAAGAGCTCTTATTCCGCAGCCTTTAGCACATAATGGAATGGAGTGAGTTCGAAAGGCGTAGCGGGGGCTTATTCGCGAGATCAATTGAAAGAAAGTTGACCTGCATACGACTAAGAAGAAATGGACTACTCTACGTCAATGAGAAGCCTAAACTAAAGATGTCGAGTCACTAGGTTTTAGTGAGAAATGAGAAAGAAAAAGGGGCGCAGCGGTAGGAAGACTAGAGAGACTGAGATTGAAGATTAAGAGGCATAGATCACAAACGCTTTCTTTCTCTCTTAGGCGAATCAGCTGCTCCTGCTTTTCGTTTTCGCATTTATAAATTCGAGAAAAAGCTTGCGAACAATTGAATTCTGGGACCGATCTCAGCCTTTATTTTATATAGGGGGAATTGCGAGAGAAGAACCGAACCTAAGGGTCGTAGCTATTAGTTAGTGGGTGCTTTATCAGCTGCCTTTATACCAATATGGGGCCTCCTCATGCAACTTCTTCACCTGCTTCGCACCCTAGTCTCCTATTCATTTTGGCTACGATGCATCTCGAGATGTTTACATACGATAAACGAAAGTGTCTTTACCTACACGATTCGAAGCAGTTTTCCAATTTCGATTTTGAGTTGTTGGCCAAATACTCTTTTCGCAGTCTCACGGATGAACCTCTTTCCCCGCATTCTCAGGGGAGAAATAACGGAGATAACATTCGTGCTTTCTTTCTTATGCTGCTTCCCCATCTTTCTTTTGCTTGCAGGAGTTGAGTTGAGGAAGAGGAAGCGTGCCCGTTCTGCTTTGTCATTTCTAGTCGGATATGGGTAAGCGGGGGCTGATTCTGAGTCCAATCCCGAAACAACCAGTGAATGAACCCAGTTTAGCCCCTGAATAAAAAAGTCGACTAGAATTCTACCATTGTTGACCATAGATAAGCAGGTGTCGAGCAGGGAATCAGGGAACAACTATGAGCTATGAGATCCGGGAACAGGAAATAGAAGCGGGTCTCGATCAGAAAATCTTGTTTGCAAAGCAGTTACCCAAGGGCCATGTGATTTCACACTGACTTTCCTGCCTGATTTGGGCTTTTGACCCTCTTTCCCGAATGCGACACTCATCTCATTTGCTTTCGCAGGATAAACTAGTACCCCAGATACAATTGCTTTAGCTGCTGCTTTAGCTGGTTGAACAAGTGAATGGACCAAGTTTTGCCAATGAGGCTTCTGACCAGGGTTCGGAATTGAGAACGTCGACTTGCTGCATTCGTACCATCGGGCAAAGAACAAACTCAAAGAGCTGTGGGGCACCCTTATAGAATAGAATTGAAATACGCTGTGGGGCTAGGTCGGGGTACGAAGTGACTCGACCGTTAGGGAGAGGAATGCGCCGTTGTCTCAGGCTTTTAGCGATGCGAACTAGTAGAGAACCGCTGGTCAATTACATCGAGCCAAAGAGAGTTGGAAAAAAACCTTGGGCTTTGGCCTGTCAGGCCTGTCAGATTGGCCTGCCCTATCAATGTGGGTGGACAATCGACTAGGGAGATCCAATCCAATCCTAAAAGAAATGCATTGGCCAGAAAAACGCGTTTTATGGCACGTTTACCCCCTTGAAGGGAAAAATCTATCACGAGGGGTTTGAACCGTCGCATTTCTGCTTCCAGAGACCGCTCTCCCATTGGCATTGGGAAGGGAAGGCTCGAGTCCTTTTCTGAGTCGTGAATCTCCTCGCTTTCCACTGCTACCAGGATTTGTCTTATAGAATACTCGAATTTGGAACCCTAACCCAAAGAGAGTTAGCTTTTGACAGGCAAGTCTCATAGAGTAGAGCTAGGAAGAGCAGGCTTAGCCGAACCCTACACTGCCAGTCCAACCAAAGAGTTAGACAAAGACAGGCTTTCCCATGCAAATGCAAAAGAGTTCGCCCAAGCTCTATACTTGAGCTTCTGACCAGCATTCAGAAACATCTACTTTCGCTCTTGGTCGTATGAAATTGTATACTTGAGCTTCTGACCACGATTCAGAAAGAGAGAACGTCGGTTGTTGGTCGTACAGTCGTTAGCAAAAGAGCTAGCCTTTGCCCGGCTTTCCCCTGCAACTATCTCTCTTTCTTCTCCTCCGCTTGAGAAAGGTCGGGGATTCTCCTCTGCTTTACCCTTACTTCTTTACTTAATGCTTGGGAAAGAGCTAGCCGCATTTATTTAAATTAAGGAGAAAGCAAATAGAATAGAACAAAGTTAGGGGCGAAGCGGTTCCTGGCGTTAAAACTGTCAAAAGACAAAGAAAAAACTGGCAATTGAAAGTCAGATTTCGGGGGAGCCTTTCTAGTATAAGGGAAATACGCCGAATCAGCAAAGGTTCTTAAAACCCCTGTTCCCAAAGGGCGGTCAGAATACTTAAAGGTATCTGCTGCGCACCTCTATTCCTCTTCTTCCGCTTATTCATCTTTTTTGGCGGATACATATATAGAGTAGGCATGGCAGGAAAGCCAGTAAGAGCTTCAAGGAAATTCCCAATGTAACTCCTTAAATTCAAAGAGTTGCAGTCAACTAATGGGGAACTAGCCAAAAAAGGCGGATTAGCCCCAGTAAATACATGCACTTGAGCCTATTGTAATGTAAAGGCGCGTTAGCCCAGTCCCGAAAAGGGCTTTCGTCACGAACTAGCAATTCCCCAAGAAAGAGAAAAGGGGGCTGATTCTTAGCCTGCTGCCTTCGCTAACAGAAGTGCCAGGGAAGGGGAATAGGAAGTCGATTCGTGTAACCTCTTTTTCCACTCTCAATGCTTGGCTTACGGCCAGGTTTAGAGCAGCAGACAAAGGGAAAGATTTCCAGTCAAGGACGCTACGCCCCAAGATCTCTTCATTCCTCTTCTTCTTCCTATCCGAATGGATTCTATTCCTCTTCCTATCCTATTCTTTGGAAAGAAGGATTTCCACTGCCCGAAAGCATAAACAATGGCTACGCACCTAAGAATTGACTTGTAAGCAGTTTCTCCCGCAAAAGCGGTTGTAGCTATTCATTTCGCTCCTCCCAGTTCTAAATGGGATGAGAAATTCACTAGCACGCTCCCATCTCTAAGTATTCTTTTATACTGAATTCAAGCGTATTTCTGGTTCAATTGCCTGCTCCGGTTCAACAATTTCCCCTGCTCCGGGCGAACCCCATGTAGTTGAACCGGTGGGAACCCCTATTACCGGAGAAGGGGGCGAAGCGACCCGCTTCAGATCTTGTTCATTTCGCATTTATTAATCGAGAAAATGGCGCTAAAGCTATTGTAGCTGCTCCCGTTAAAGCTCTTTGGCTCCTGCCAAAGAAAGAGTTTCAGCCCGGTGTGAGATGGCTCTTTGAGACCTTTCCCCATTAGGGCTTAGAGTGAACCGATGCGAATGGTTTTCTCAGGCTTTTAGGGAAGTATGGGTTATAGGGATTGGGATTGGGATTGGCTGGCGTGCAAGCAGACAGGGATGGAGGGACGGTCAGGCTTGCCTTTGGCTTTCCCTTTCCTTTCCTGAGGGTATGCTGGCAGGGGAGGACGAGGACTGGAGTCCAGCGTACAACAAGGCTTAAAGACGTTCTTTGATCCTTCTACTTTAAAAGACCCTCGCATAGCTAATAGCTTGTTGAACCTTCGGAGAGAACCATAGAGATCAAAAACCTCATACATAGGACGACATTACACGAGTTGCTGAGAAGGCACCCCCCCTTTAAGCCGGGCAGACTCGCTCGCTAGCAACCGTCGTGACGAGACGAAGGGATCAATGTACCCAAGCGTTGGATTTGAAGATGGGAAGAATTTTCACCTAGAAAAACGAATGTTCATCTTCTTTTTTATCAAGAACTGTAGGACGATGGAGGGCGATTCATGACGAGCGGTCACAGTCGTGCGCGACTCTATTTATATAGGAATAAGAGTTATACAAACTACATATTAGCTTTCCTTTCTATTTCGGGAGCAGCCGACTGGTAGCTCTCGCATGTAGTCGTAGGTGGAGATCAACATTTAGCCCTCACTGAAAGATATGCACCTCGTCTGCGATTTCAATCTCTGGCTGGAGAAAGATAGAGACTTCGTCCGTGATGGGACAGATTACTTTTTCTTCGAAAAAAGTGCTTTCTTTTGGTCAACGCTCGCCTCGTAATAGAGACGAATGGTACACCAGTTCTCCAAGCGGCTCCGTTACAGTGGTTTCGTCATTTGGAAGCACCCGTTGAACCAATAACAGGAGCGAAAGACCTATCGGTGATACGAAAGCCTACCTCGCGATGAAAGACTAAATTCCCGAATGGGAACACAGTGTGAGAACCAGAACCGAGAAACTTTAGGCGGGGCTCCCTGTGGAATGATGAAACCGTGGTCGTTCCCCTATCATCGAATTCATTGCTGTGGGTCTTTTTTATCTTGTCTTCCCTTTCACCGTCTTTCGCAATAGCGGATTCGTCTATACTTTTCTATTTCGTTTTGCAGACGAGTCCGGCCACACCAACCCTCAGCCAAAAAAAGAGCCTACTCGCGCAACGGCGGTCGTAGATATCAGCTAGCGCGCTCATCCCTTGCTTGGTTCTTCCGTGCGGGGGGGGGTATAGTATACAATTTTTTTCTTCTTGATCGAAGCTCTATGTCTCATTAAGTCCTTCGCAAGCTTCCTTCCAAGGGGGAGTCCATAGGCGCGAATACTCGGATTGGGCTTGGAAATCCCCGCTGAACG
This sequence comes from Excoecaria cochinchinensis, assembly GCA_947683425.1. Taxonomy (NCBI): domain Eukaryota; kingdom Viridiplantae; phylum Streptophyta; class Magnoliopsida; order Malpighiales; family Euphorbiaceae; genus Excoecaria; species Excoecaria cochinchinensis. The sequence goes on from CANTUQ010000229.1 coordinate 32,232, forward strand.
GTCTGGTCTGTCTATTGATGCATCGGATGCTTGTCCGAAAGCTCTGTTATCTCTATCTTCTGAATAATAGACTTCTGGGTACTCTTCTCCAACCAATAGCTCGCTGGCCCATTTCTCTTCTTTGATTTAGAATCTGAGTAAGTGAATCAGGCTATTTCGTTCTTTCGGTATGTGCTTTCCATTGAAAGCATGCTTTTTCGGTTGTAATTCCTGCCCCGAGGAAAGGAATTCTCTTCTTTGCGGAAGCCCCTCTTAAGTTTCGAAAGGGGGAAGGGGATTTGACTTCTTAGAAGGAGATAAGCTAGAACGATCTTTGTATGTACGGGTATGGTGAAGAGAAATTCCTTTCTTTCTAATAGGCCTGCGGAGGAACCTTTATGAGAAGGCAATGCAGCAGAGTTGAAGGAAAGCAACCTTCTCTAATTGGCAAGAGCAGATGAGTGAAGACCCTTTCCGGAATGGAATTCAAGTGAGAAGAGCTGCTCTATTTTAATTGATTCGGTCTCAACTTCTGAACCGGACACCTCTTGATATACGTCGCCCTAGGCAACGAGTTCCACCGCCCTTTCTTAATGGTCAGAACCGCTATGAAACCCTGATCTCATGGATTAGCCAGAACAGTGGAGAAGGAAGAAAGAGGTAGCTACATCAACAATCTTTAGTGACTCATTCATCTGGAGCAGAAGGAATGGCTTTAACGGGGGTCGGAAAGGCAACCTTTGCCTACTGTGATCAATTCTCACTCGATAGAATACTGAATGTTCATTGTGGACTCCGGGGAGCCCACTTATGGATGGACAGCAGGTGGTAATCCTTAGAAGGTAACTACTCGCGTTCGATTGAATTAGAATGATAGTAGTACGAGCGATGGATTGCTCGAATGAAGAAAGCTCAATTTCTTTATTTCAAAGGAAGAAAGAAGTGCTGACTCACCCAACGGTGAATGAGGAGGCTCTTACTCACCGAAGAGAATAAATAAATAGAAAGAAACTAAGATAGAACCACGTTAGTGGCAGATAGAGTAGGTGACTGTGAAGCTCTCCGACCGAGGTTCTTCGAAAGGAGCTTCGATAGCACACGAGTCTTGAGCTGTGAGGGCTCACTCGTCCTTGCCTCGAGTCGCTGACGCCAAACCAAAGTTTGAAAAGCATCCGAAGACGCATCAGTAGACGTAAAAGAGATCCTATTCCCTAAGTAGAAATGCCCTTTGCTTAACGTCCTTACTGCGAATCAGCTTCTATCTTTTTATTATATTAATATTAGGATATTAGGGTTGAAGCCTTTTTTCCCAAAAACAGGACTAGGCTTTAGTAGGGAAGGCTATTGACCGCTTGAATAGCCTTTGTCACAAGAACCTTCGGACTCAGTCACGAAAAGATCAGAGTAGTGGCACCTTTCTGATGTAAGAAAGCGAATCTTCGTCACAGGCAAGAGGGAGTAGTTTGGATGGTAACGAATAGTCCCCATCCGATCCACGCTTTAGTCTTTTTTCTTTCCTTCCAGATTGGAGTTCAGAGCGGGAGCTGGTGTAGAAAGAGAAACTGCCATCAACCGGCACCTAGACCAGTAATTACAAAATAGGGATTTGAAACCAAACCAAGCATAAGCCACACCAACAGTCAAATGAGCTTCAGAAAAGAAAGAAAGCACGCATTCGACATCGGCACAGGCTAAAAAGGAACCTAAGCCCTCTTCCTTTCAGTTGAGCATTATCCTTCCTCAAAGACTCTTTCTGAGCCTCGCTCTACTACAGGAAAGCTAGCATTCGGAATAGCCCGTCACTCTTATTAGCAAGAGTCACTCTTATTATTCTTTCATAACCTCGTGCTTTACCTCTTCTTCCTTTCTCCTCGCTCCTCAATACCTATTCCTTTTCCATCCTTCGAGCGTACCCGTGCCTTTAGCCTATGAAGCACGTCTCGCCTCCCGCCCTCGTAATACCCAAGGGGGGACAAGCACAAGGCTGTTTTCACAAACTCCGCAGCAAGCAAATCAGCGTCGTGGACAGCAGCTCCGCTACACCAAGAATGCGTCTCGATTCTCTTATTCTTGGCATAGCTCCTCTTCAATGCCAGTGGTGTGATGAGTTTGGTCACACTCTTCGCATCTGTCCAAGTCATTCTTCTTCGCTTGCAGCTGGTTCCAGAAAGAAATCCCTTGCTGCCCTCCAACTTGATGATTCTACCCGCTATCCAGACACAGGTGCCTCGGCACACATGACGTCCAATCCGGGTAATCATCTATCTTCTTCTCCTTATGATGAACCGGGATGGCTCGGCAAAGAAGGAGTTCTTGTAAGAGAAAGTGGACTACTAAGCTGAGTAGTTAGTCTTTCTTTCTTCTTTTCCAGCAACCCGAGCTTTGCCTAAGACTTGGCTCTCCCTTCGTTTGCTTATCTGAGCTAGCATATATTTATAGCGCAATCGGCAAGAGAAAGAGAGGCTCTTCGTGGGAAGGCAAGATTGATCTCCTTTTCCTATACGTACATCATTTCTTTGAGAAAGATGGCTGAAAAGGAGACAGGGATTCTTTTTCGGGGTAGATAACTTCCTTTAGGAGGAGAAAAAAGCTTCCTTCTTTTAGCTTCAGTGAACCAAGTTATCCAATCAGCCCGGACAGAAGACACTCGAAGGATAGTCTCACGAGAAGGTCTGTAAAGCACTCGAATGAGAACGAGAAGAGCCATAGTATACGTTTGGGATCCCTTGATGGGTAAAACCCCTTCCCTTGCTGGCTTACAAAAGAAAGATTTGCTTTTTGTCCTTCTCCTTTACTATCGAGCTTCTTTGCTCCTCTCTTTTCGTTCGAGTTTCTTCGCTCCCCAACAATTCTTGCTTTAGATAGTCTTTCGGCAGACATGTGTTAAGCATATTCTTGAAATAGAAGATGATTTACGCTGCGCACCTTAGTAAGCTTTCAGGAAAGTAAGGACTCTTTTTTGCCGGAAAGATGAAGCATTTTCTGTTAATACTCTTTATTCCCACATTTTAGGAATCCAAAGCAGACAAAGTCCCAGGGTTTCAATAACTCTACCGCCGCGCTCTCGGAAAAGACCTGCCATACTCTAATCTCCCATACCTTAATGCCTACCTTCTGCCTTTTACTATAAGCAAGCGAAGATGATTAAGAATATGCGAGCATAGGAAGTTCTAATTCTAATAAGAATGCATGAAGGGTGAAAATCACATTATTGAATTGAAAATCGCTTTTGGTATTTACTTACTTTCAGGATTGGAAAAGTCTTACTAAGATAAGAGCTAACGAAAGGCAGATAATTGGACAGATGCCAATGAACTGAGACAGCACTCGGGGGCACGTGCAACCTCGGCTTTGAAAAGCATCTTCGGGTTTCGGTCTTTTTACTACATGGGGCTAGTCCGCCTGATCTACGACCCTCCTCCTAAAAGAATGCTTCGTCTCAGTCCTATCAGAAAAGACCGGAAATGGGATAAATTGAGCCCGCCGTCAAGTAGGAGTCTAGCTCTTTTGTTTAAGCTCTAATGGAGGTGGTAGGCAAGGTTTTGCCCGATGAGTTAAGGGTATGGGAGCCTTAAGGGCTAGGAAAAACTTCCTTTTCGAAATCTTTTGGCTGCTTTGAAATCAGTCCTTTTGAAGAAATGGACGAAAGAAGAAAGCAACGATGGAATGAAGGAAGAAAACTTCAATCAAAGAAGAGTACCTTTACCTAAGGTAAGAGGGAATCCAGTAGCTCTACAAGGGTTGCAAGCAAGGAAGCTAACCAAACCTAGGTTCTTTCACTCCAAAATCATTCTTTTCCGGACGATGTGGGAGTCCCTGCTATCAAGTCAACTACTTTTGCACCCGAGTGAATATTAAGGGACACATAGAAAGCTCTACAAGAAGTCAGTCAAAGCCATCTCCCGCAGCTTCACATCTTCTTCTTATTCTTAGGACAAGGAGTAGATCCTTTCTTACGCTATTTGCAGGTTTCACATCCTTTAGTCTCGCAGTTCAAGCAATAGTACAGATCAGGAGTGGGAAGGATAGATATTAAAGAGGAGCCGAAGGAAGATGGCTAATAGATTGACTTGCTTTTTACCTTTCGTATTCGGCGGAAGTCAATGGGAGGACCAGGAGCAGCAAGAGGCACAAGCAAGACCAGAAACTTGAATCTGAATAGGCATATTAGGAATCGGAACAAGCAACGGATAGATCTGGCTCAAAGGTAGGCTTCAACGGAGTGAACTGGCGAAGAGGTTTGTTATTCCCATCGTTCTGATTGTTGTAATTACGAGGGACTTGCTTTTCCCAACATCTGTCTCGCTTCCAAACCAAAGGAACTAAACGCCTCCCTGTTCTAGAAATTTCGAAAAGTCATTGCCAAAAGTGCTTTCACCTACCTACTAGCTAGGGGCACAAGCCGGGAACCTACCCGGAGTCAGAGCCTTTCCGAATCCGAACTAGGGATCAGATCAACCTAAAGCAAGCACCATCAGTTGTGGATGAATCCAGAAAGTCTTTCTACTTAGCTCGTCAAGCGAAGTAGCTATCAACAGCTTTAGCATGACAACTATAACATAAAGAAAGCCATGGTAAACTGTCAAAGCTTCTACTGTAGTGTAGCACCTGGGTTCAGCCTTCTCCTTCTTCCTAGTTTCGCTACCCTGCTTTAGCTCACCACTCAACTCATGCTTCTGTTCGACTCCTGACTAGCTCTCTTCGTTCGTTCGCACCTGCAAGTAAACTAGTTGCTTCGCTTAGCCTACTGTGTAGGCTTCTTTCACTGTAAGTAAGGTAAGGATTGCTTCTTGCTAGCGGGATAAGCAAGCTCGGGTAAAGAGAATAGCCGGCAGACGGAGCTACGGCCCTTAGGGTAAAAGGTCTGTGAAAGAAGCAAGCTTAGCTTTCTCTGGAGTTATAGCACGTCGTAGGAGAAGTGGGAACTTCAAAAACTGCATAGCTTCAATCTTCAATGACGAGGAAACTACCTCTACTATAGAAACTTGCAAGAAGAGCAGCACTATTAGAACTATAGGAATTTTCGTATGTGGGCGAATCGAATGAGCGTGAAACTTTATACATATCCCCTTGCCAGAAGAAGTGTTTTAGAGCGTATAGAGATAGACAAGGGGCCCAGTCTGTATTCAAGAAATGGAAATTACGTAGATGAGGAGGAAATGAGTCCACCACCAGAACGAGAAGGCTAACATTTTGAATAGAATATAGAGAAAAATCGATAGACGCGGAAAGCTGCATACTCATTCCTGGGTTTCCAGAGCGGGCATCGCTTCTCAACGGCGCACGGGCTCTGGTGGGCTGAAGGGGCTTGAAATTTCGAGGCCAAGCGCGAAGAAACTCGTGCCATGGTAGGACCAGTGGATGAAGCCATCGCTATACTCCTTCCTATACTCAAAGCCTAACGGAGACCAGCGCCCTATAAGCCCGCCATATGCTGCGGAGGTAGGTAGACTAAACCCCCTTTCCGATAAGGGTACCTGTTACCCAGCTTTAAAATAGTTAGAGGCTTCGGCTTTTTGAAAAAGTCTTCGCCCTCCGGGGCGTCCAGACGCGGGTCGAGTATGAATGCTTCCTTTTTCCAAACAAGCTTGACTCTTCCTTTTCCCCCTTCTAATGCTAATGTGAAGGCCGTGGCTATTTGAGCTGCGGGTAACTAAGGCTCCACCCTTTCTGACTTTCTGTCTTTCCTGACTACCTGATTGTTTTCCTGCTCTTCATAAAGCAAGACAACTTCTTCGTAGGTGATAGCACTGATTCGGTACCTCCGGATGGCGGATAAGCGGTGCGCCCGGCGCACCGAACTCCATTACAATAGAGCAATGCCCTGGTCCCCCTATCCTTCTGACTAAGTGCCTATGGATGGGATTAGGTGGTTCCGGGATGTCTGACTCCGAACTCGGTCTATCCACATCATAGACCTTCTGGCGCTTTGCCTTCTGTTTGATCCTTACGCCCTTCTTGGCGTCTCCGGACTCTCTTCCAAGATCCCCTTGCCTTTCCTTTCTCATCTCGGCATCGTGGTTCACTCACGAAGGAAGAATACCGCTTGGGTGAGGACAACTGGAATCATGCGCATTGCTCCATGTCGGCCTTACGAGTTCAAATGGTTCCCTTTTTTTTCCTCTAAAGCCGAGGGCTAAGTGAAAGCTTTCTATCTCAGCATCTACGTGGACTGAGTGGTTAACTATTATAGTGCATCGAGAAAAATGTATTAATATAAAGAATAAGAAGGTTTTTATCACTTACTTCCTAGAGTAAGGAACTTCTGCCAAAAGCGAAAGCATTTTGGATCCCTAGCTTTCCACTTAAACAAATGCATTAGATCGGCCAATAGCCGTTAGATCCGCTTCCTTTAATGCCCACAGATCCGCCTGAAGGAAGCCTTTTGAGGAAGTTGTTTAGCCTTACACGAGACGCAGACAGCTATCTTCTTACTTTAAAACCAACCTTTCTTGATGAATATGGATGATTCCACATAATGATCAGAAAAACGCATTCTAAGCCTCTATAGAAGCCTGTAAAAAGAAAGAATCTATTGCTATAGAGCTAGAGCTCGTCCCTTCTCTTCTCTTGTCCTTACGGGGAGTGAAGAAGACAATTCTCAGTCCTCTATGAAAAAAAGAGGCAAACAGCCTTGTAGGAGTACCTGCTATAGTAGTCAGTCCACTGGTCTACCTTTTGCGTCCCTGGTGAGGTTGGTTCATCGGCCGAGTTCATCCCAGTTTACTATTTTCTAGTGAGTTGAGTCCAGCCCAAGTATTCAGTGTCTGGTTCGATAGGACCAGGGGCAATCAAGCCTTTGAAAGCGGTTCCGCTAGCCCATAAGGGATCTTATCCCCTGTGCCAAAAAGACCGAGGTTGGATGCGAGATTCGGTGATTTAATTTAGAAAGAATCAAATGGTTTTGGAGTTCCCAGCTTAAGGCGATCAGTAAATAGAATAGCCGAATTCCCGGGGTCGAGCACACATCTCGCTTAAGAGAAGCAAAGGAAAGAGAAGAGGTGCGTAACCTTTTAAGCTAGAAGTTCAATCATAAAAGACTAGGCGAAAGGCAATAGGCGAAGTTCCCAAGTCGTGTTGAAGAAGCAAATGTGGCACACCGGGTGCTATCATATAGTTAGGCTGCTTTCTTTCCTCGTTCAAAGCCGGGTCTAGCTAGTTCGATTTTCACAACAGCCGAATCTAGTGATAGAAGGCGCAGCCGAAGGAAACTTTCCGCCGATGCCATTATTAGAGGAGTAACCGCTTTTTCAAAACCTTGCTTCGCTTCGCAGACAAGAGTGTGGACAGTCTATTTTATCGCCTTTACTAATGCAAGTGCAGTTCTCGCAGCTCAACTATATAGAGGGGGCTTTTCTCAGAAGCTATTTACGCGCTTTCAGACCTTCAGATCCTTCGCCATAGAATAAATCTATCGGTCTGGGTCCTACCTTGAAATAGGTAGTTTTCTCGCTAACGCTAGGAGCTTTGGCCCACCCATTAACAAGCAAGAAAGCCGAAAGAAGAAGATCTGAGCTAGCAGCTGAGTCTCCCACACAAGCTTATTCAGCGGATAAGAAAGAAAGCCTACATGTAAAAGAAAGATTTCGGAGTTCGGGATCAGATATGGTAAACATCCTCGATCTTTAGGCGAGGAACCGCTGCCCCCACTCAATTCTTTTCTCGAAATCTTTACCCGATCTAGAAATGCTTACCTTATATGGCACCATCTAACGTTTTGGTATTGGATCTTTTGGGGGCGGTACAAAGCAATCCAGGACGAGCGCACCGAACACTGGACTCCTCATTCCCCACTCGGACTACTACTCATTTTTTGGTAGTTCCTTTAGGAGAAAAGAAGAGCGCTCCTTGGGAGTTTGGGGGAGATCGGCGCGGTTGGTGAGCTCACTCATCTTATAATCGAGCGCCAACTGCTCTTTCATATTTACTTTACACTTTTCATTCAATCTTTCTTCTCCTCTACTAGCATTCAAGACCTTACCAGGAAAAAGTCTTATCATTCCCCACTTTTTTTCTGTCATCTTATATCGAAACCCCCTTTTCTTTCGTTTCGGATCATCGAATAAAAAAAGAAAAAAGAGGAAAGAGGCCCCCTTTTTCTAGTAGTGAGACCTTCAGTCTTCCGTTTGAACGACCGCCTTGGTAAGATCTATCTTATCCACCTCTTCTTCTACCTTTCTTTCCCCGTGAGGAACATTTCCGGCCTTCAAGCCGGAGTCTAAAAGGGCAGCTAAAATCTTCATGTAATTCTCTAAAGAAGAGAATCCTTCCTTTTTCCCAAGAGAAAGAAGAAGGGCGCTCGGCCGATGGTGATTACTCCCTACTGACTTTGAATCTCCTGCTCTACCTCTTTCAATGCTTCTTTCAAGTAAGAAGACAAGGCCAGGTGTTATACATCATTTATTCTTGGTGACTGAACTGGCATTAGCACTGGCACCTGATGCATTTCTCCTTTGCCTGAAGTTGAAGTCCTTCCACTTTTTATACATTAAGACGACCATCATGTCAAATGAAAACAAAATCAGCACTCATTTTTAACATTGCCTTATGGAAGCTGTAGCAGCCCGGGCTTCCTAGGCATGGAACTCTATGACTGACCAAGATGAAGATAAGACAAGCCCCCAAAAGCAGAAAGCAGACACCAAAAAACCCTACGCACCTTGCCCTTAAACTTGCCAACTGATCCTCCATAAGTTAACCTTATCCGGTGAAGGTAATCAGTCCACACTATAAAATGGGCCGATTCCCGGTACAATGTGGAGAGGCCGCCAAAGAGGATTGAAGGCTTCTTCTTTATTTGAAAAATCTCTAAGAGGCACAGCCTTTTCATGGTAAATCGGATTACCACCCAACTAAGTCCATAGCTGGCAGCAGCTATAGTAAATGTTTCACGCACAGTTTTCTAGAACTGAGCCAATGGCCTGGCCTCCCGGCCAGCTTACAGAAAAAAGGGGCGAAAGATCGATGTAGGCAAAATTTGCCTGAAAAGTAATATGTCAAGCTGGCAGACGGAGGATGAAAATTCTTTCTAAGAAAGAAATTGGAAGGGTTCGAATTCCAAGACCTCTTCAACCTGGCCTCTACTAGAGTAAGTACCACCGCTAGGTATTAAATCTTTCTCCAATACAGGATAGTAAAAGAAAAGAAAAAAGAAAAGGCTCGCATCGGACCTCTTCAAAAGACCTAACTAAATTAGGAAGTTAACAAACTTTATCATGAGATCCTTGAAAGACATGTGGCATAACTTCGATGTCAAGGACCAGACTCGTGTCAGGCTCTGACCAAGCCCCTTTAAAAGACCAAAGTCGGAAAAGGCGGCACTTTTTTCGACCATAGCACTAACCAACTTGCCATTGATTACAAACAACATCGACATATTGGAGTTCATGAGGCCCCGCCCCGGCTTATTCGCTGCTGTGGACTGAGCTTGGATCGAGGTCCCAGGTTACTTTATCTGTAAAGAAAGATTTCAAAACCTGGCACACGGTTCCCGCTAGCATCGATCCATGGCTCCGGAAAACCGAAAAAGGGAAAGTTATATCCTTCTTTGAGAAATCGCCCATTCAGAGTCTTCAGATATTTTAAAGCTTTCTTACTATCCTCTTCTTCTTCTTGTCTTCCAATTTTTGGAGTCCGTAGGTATATACCCCAACCAAGCTCAATTGCCTGGACATGAATTGGCTCCACGATTCCTTGGTGATGCCGGCCGAGTCCTGATCCGGGGAGGTAGCGCATTGATCGGAACATTTCCCCGACAAAGACATTGTCACTAAAATGAGGCAGGGGTAAATATTCCTTGACTCTTTATGCCAACTCCAAGTTATCATCGTGCTGAATTTCTAGCACTGGGATAGGGTCCAGAACTGGTTCTTTTGGATCTCCAAAGATAGAAATGACATGATTCCCCTGTATGAACTTGACTTTCTGATGCAAAGTATATGGAACCGCTTCTAGGGCATGAATCCACGGCCTTCCAAGTAGCAGGTTGAAGGAAGCCGGGATGTCTAGTACCTTGGATTTTTCCTAAAACAGGACCGGCCCCGCAGTGAATTCTAAGGCCAGGATGCCCATTACCTCCCTTTGTCTTGTCATATGCTCTAATGGCCTGTAAGACTGCGAAATCCTTTTGCGGATATCCTAAGCAAGTGGCAGTTCTGAATGAGCACACGTTCAGGGCCGATCCATTGTCAACCAGAACCATTGGCACCCTTTTCTCTGTAGTGATCACTGTAATGTGTAAGGCTTTGTTATGGTTCATTCCTTTCTTCGCGGGAATTCAAAAAGAAGAATTCTTGGGGACTGAGCCCTCGTCTCCTTTGGACCCTCGTTCCTTGGTGATCTCACGCTTGTAGAAACGGAAGAAGAACTACCTACCGGAGGGCTTTACTTACACCGCGGAGTGATTGCTTTCTTTTTCTCAGGTGGGGCGCAGCTACGGAATCTGCCCTGCTACATAGCATTGCTTCATCTGGCTGGAATGGCATGGGAGGGGAGATGTAAGAAAAATCATTCGCTCCAACATAAGAGATTACAGCTCCTTCCGGGGCAGACAAAAGGGCTTTACACAGTCTACTTCCACCCCTCTGAAAGAGAGTGAAGTGACCTTGATATATAGGGGGGTATTGGGCACAAACGATATAAGAGAGCACCCCTTAAGGGTAGGGTAGTATGTGCCCGGATGTGCAACAAGAATATATGTTCTTTCACCCTCTTTCTTAGGCCTCCTCTTCTACTAGAGACTTCCTCTTATAGTTAGACTGAGTTAGAAGTTTTATAGGTAAATGAAAGGAAAGTGAATACCATCCCCTATACTATTCTTAGAGATAGGTTGCAAAGACAAAACGTCAGTCGGTACAGTCCTGTCTTCTTCAATCATTCAGACTTGATGAAAAGATTGAAAAGCATTGCATTCTTGCTAACCCCAAGTAAAGAAGTCAACCTATAAAGGAATGTTAATAGCTTACTAGACTTGACATGCTAGACTTCTAGTCCTGGAAAGAGAAGGTGGCAAAGCAAGAAGAGATGAAAGACGATTCCTCTGTGTCCCTACTGAACTATACTCTTAGAATCGGAAAGAATTGAAAGCAAAAACCTGGATTCGGGTTCACTTGAAAGAGCAATCCGCAGGAAGTGCACGATGTTTTCACCCTTTCTTGTAAAGGGGGAGGGAGTCCGTCCGGCAAAAAAGGGGATTCTATTATATAGGAGGGGAAACTCCTTCACCTATTGGGCAAGTCTTCTAGTTGCGTAAGAGTCTCATTTTGGCGCTAGCCCTTTCTCCATATTAGTATGACTTCTTTCTCCTTCCATTGGTAAGCATTACTCCTAATCAGGTATAGGTCTTTCGGAACGAGCTTTAGCAGCCCCGCCTTCGCCTAGAGATGGAACATTTTAATCAGAATCCCCTGCTAGCAATAAGACTTTAATCCCTAGGGAGTATAATCAGTCCCCTTGCGCCTTCAAGCTTTCAACTGATTGAAAGAGATGTGATGCTTGACAAGAGTATGCCAAGTGAACTTCCTGCGTTGGGAAAGAAAACAGTTTGTTTTCTCATTTTACTTCCTGATTCCGCTTTCAAACTCATTTCTCGGAGAGCTGACTGGCTTAAAATAGCTCTTGTCCTTCCCCTGCTCTGGCTCTCGAAGACTCCTGCGACCTTGCGCTTGCGCCAGCTTTCCTAAAAAACCTTCCCTACTGGTCTAAGCTTGACTTTATATCTGCCGCTTTCTCATATGAATATGAGATAAAAAAACTTTATTTAAGTGCCTTCAAATGAAAGGGCTTTCTAACTTACTTTTATCACAGCACATGATTTTGTTTTGCTTTGTAACCTAGCTTGAAAAGTAACTGGCTTTATCACTGGATGAGGATAGCTTGCATTTGCCCTATAACCTGGAAAATTTCAACGCAGCTATATAAACATCCCCTGCTGGGGATTGCAACTAGCTCTATGGCTTTTCCCTACCCAGCCCTGTACCCTGATGGCTTGACTTGCTTGCCTTATTTCCTGGCCCTATTCGATCGAAAAAAGGACCTAAAAATGGATGGAACAGAAAAGTCAGTTAAAAGAAAGGATGCCGGTTGATAGTTTAGCCTATACAGAGATGGGTAAAAAGGACCTTAAAGGAAGCTTGCTTAATCGTCCACTTGTAATTCCTCAGACAAGACAATCGATCCCTACTATCAAATCTGGAATGGAACTATACCATCTCCAAGACCATCGAATGCCCCTTTAGCCCGGGATTCTAGTAATAGCCCTTGGTTCAATCCTTTCGTTCGTTGTAGTCCCTTTATCAGTTCTCGCCCTCCTCCTCTCTAACTGAAGCAGCCAGCTTAGGAGCCTTGACCAGGATATGGTGATATTCAAAGTTGGGAAATGCTTATGTCTGCAGTCTTTCTTTCGATTTAATAAGATGATTCCAAGCCAACTGCCCGAAAAAGTGAAATGCTCTAGTCAATGCCCTTCCCCAAGTGTACTCTGTAGCTACTACTTAGTACCTCCTTGCTGTCCTAGTCTCCCTTTCTGCTTCCGTACTTTCCACTGCTTTGCTTCTTCCTAGGGATGAGGTCTCGCTAATCCCCCCTTCCTAACAGCTTTCATGGAAGAATAGGCGCTTAGGCTTTTTTGCTAGGTGATTCAAAAGAAAAAGGTAAGCCAGCTGCATTCCGATCAAAAAGAAAGTCTCCCCGATTGAAAGGAATAGCAGACCGTGGAAACAACTCATTATAGCTTGACTTTGCTGGCCGGCTAAAGGCTTTGATTGCGGGCATAGAATAGGAATAGATAGTATGAGTCTGGTTTGCTTTTTTTTTTTCCTTTAGATTAGCGGACTACTTTTTCTGCTTACACCCGATTCAAGGTAACTTAAAATCCTAACCCACTCTTCAAAGCCCTTGACTTTGAGTCGATTTATCCCCTTTTCTTCCAACTGTCGTAACACTTTCCGAGTCTTCTTTGGTCGAGCTACTTTAGTGGAGCAGAAATTCGCTTTACTCTTCCGACTAATGGGCTAGCAGCCCTACTTTCTCTTTCCTTGTTGGAGTTTGACTCTTCGTGAAGGAGGAAGACCTCATAACCTCTACAGAGAAATTCATTCAACTATCAGAGCCATTAGAAAGTCTCCCACAAGATCCTATAGAAGACCAAAAAGCGCAAGACCGCCCCTTTTGGTTAAGCAGCTGTCAAACCAAACTGAATTGAATGGCTTTCGCTGTCCGCTATGATTCCGCTTTCCTTCAACTCCATTTTCTTAGGTGGCTAAAGCACCGGGATCTCGTGCATTGACTTCTCCGCTCATTTCCCTTCGAGGATGGCTAGCTTTTTCTTTCTTAAGCTAGAGCTAACTACCTTCCTTCTTCGCCTAAAAAGAGTCACCCTTGAGTCGAATGAGCTGCTTCATAACCATTTTCTTTCTTTTCTTTCAAGGAAGAACCGGGAATGCTTTAAGGCAGTCTTTTCTTTGACAGGGAGTCCCCTCTTGAGTTCGGGGTACGCAATGAGGTCGGGCTTTTATTTTAAAAGAGCTCGGGATCGACTGGTTTAACTACTCTTTATAGAATATTGTATAAAAAGTACAACATACACTACTCTTAGGGATATTCGCGATTCAACAATCTGTGGCGTTTGAAGAGGATTTCGTAGAGACAGTGGTTGGTTGGGATAAGGTGGAAAAGCTCTATATGTTCAATCTTTCCTGGTCTGTTGGTACTATTCCACACTATCGTCTGATTCAAAAACTGGAATCCTTCATAGGCGATGAGTATATTAGAAGCCTTATTGCTTGCCGATTTTTTGGTCTTGCCAGTCTTTGGGACCGATGGCAGGGATTTCTCGAGAAAAGGCCATGGAGTGCCACCTGCCTCTGCTCTCGCCGCTATGTTGATAAGTATATACCTCGATGAGTTAGACCGGAGCTTTAAAAAGCGCCTTCCAAACTTCAAATACGCGCGATATATGTATGAAGGATTCTTTTCTATCTATTGTGATCAGTCGAAGGACTTTCATGTTGACGTTTTTAATAAACTCTTGGGATTACTCGGGGGGCTTATTTGTATCCAGCCGGGCGGGTCTTTGTGTGAGTTTTCCGGAGGTGATATTTTCTTGGCTAAGGATGGCACTATCACTGTACAAGGGATAATATAATTTCAATTTGAAAATTGGATTTTTTCTATAATATTAGATTTGCTATGTTTCCTTTGTTCTGTAAGTTTCCTTCGAGGAGGTCTGAGCTCTTTGGTGATTGGCGTGATTCTAATTTCGTATGGAGGAGACGCGAACATCGTGATTGGTTTGCCTTCACTCGGGGCTACTTGGGCTGGTCCGAGCGCATCTATTGGTATATAAGATCACGCTTGCATTTAGGAGTGATCAGTTCATCTTAATTCGAAATGAAAATATCGTAAGAGAAGAAGTAGAATGTACGCCCAAAGACTCCTACTCGGTCTTCCTTTTCTATTTTCTTCCAATAGTTCGACCTACCCAGAAAAATGGTTGCCCGGGATAAAGAGAATGCGGAATTTTTGAGTCAGAATTTCAATGGTTTTGTTCATACTTCTTTTATTCTACTTGGCATCTCGTTTTTTTTGCCTTGATTTCGATCTCCTTCTTAAGAAGGGGGAAGCTATTTTACTGGTCCGATTTTTCCACTTCCTCTTAAGTCGGTTCGGGTGGTCTTTCGGTGGCTTTCTTATAGCCACCATTTTTCTTTGGGATCCGGAGCTGGCTAAGATGATGGCTCCGAAGAGGGACAACTCCGAAGATAGCGCCCCTTTGTCCTTTGGCGGATCCATAGAGTATCCGGACAAGCCGACTCAGAGCGAGGACTCGATTGACCTCGGTCAGATTTTAAGAGAATTGAATGGGGAAAGGGAAGTGGAGCAGCCCCCTAGGCAGCCACCCGTGGACCCGGCGGGTCCACAGCAAGTTCCTGCTCAAGTGGGACCCGGACCCTCCGCCGCCGCATCTACCTCTTCCACCGCTGATAATGACACCGACCAACCTGCTCCGTCGGTTGCGGAGGAACCGGTGGGGAGGATTTCACGTGCGGAAATCTACCACATTCTAAATTGGGAACCAAAGGATAGGATCCTGGAGTCCAATCGGACTCCGGAGCAATTTGAAGTCCTGTACAATGGCACCTTACTAACGCTCGCAAAGAGCGCTAAGGCCCTGTATAGGGAGACTTTCCCCGAAAATGCGAATCCAGACATTCAAATCTGGAAAAAGGCGATCCGACAAAAAGTCGGATCTGCCCATTGGAATTATGGTCTTCATATAGACTTCGATAAACAACTTGACGACATGGGGCCCGAAAGCCCCTTTTTTCAAGAACTGCTATCTCTCATAAAAGACATTTTAAAACAAAAAGAAAAAAGATAGTTGTGATAATAATCAATCCTATTTCTTTTTGTTTATTACTAAAATGAATCGAATCCTATCAAATCTTTCTATTTTTCCTTTGAATTACTTATATATCCTATGAATTTCATTTCGCACCGGAAACTATTCTAGGAGAAGTTCGAATCCGTTCCGTTCGGATATTGATCGGTCTTGGTTTGACATGGTTTACGCGTTACTGGTTTCCGGAAGAGTTAATATCTCCATTAGCTAAACCCTTTCTTACCCTGCCTTTGGACTCGTATTTTGTTTGTACACAATCAACGGAGGCCTCCCCGACATATGTTGCAACGTCTTCAATAGCATGCTCTTACTTCGTCTTTCCTTTAATAAGTCATCAAATTTGGTGCTTTTTGATCCCCAGTTGCTATGGGGAACAAAGGACGAAATACAATCGATTCCTCCATTTAAGTGGTTCTCGCTTCTCCTTGTTCCTGTTCCTAACTCCTCCCCGGGTAGTTCCCAATGTTTGGCACTTTCCATACTTCGTGGGTGCAACATCAACAAATTCGCTCATGATCAAGTTACAACCTAAGATCTATGACTATATTATGTTAACTGTTCGTATTTCGTTCATTCCATCGGTATGCTCCCAGGTACCTGTAATTGTGATCCGTTTGCCAGAACCGAGGGGTCTTTCTGTGGAAACCTCCACGAACAATCGTCGTTTTTTGATGGTTTTTCCGCTTCTCACAGCTGCTCTTTTCACACCTCCGGATATCTGGTGCCAAATCGTCGCCCGTTTCCTTATTTCTTTGTTTTTAGAGTTGGCTATCTTTGTGGCATCGATTGTACAAGTTCGAGAAGGAATACCAAAACCTAGTTCACTCGCTGAGTCTCTAAGCATCCATGGCTGAATGGTTAAAGCGACCCAACGGTTTTTGTAGGTTCAATTCCTGCTGGATGGACATTGCCAATGGTAAACTTCCTCTCACTTTAGTAAAGCAAGATCGTTCCTATCTCTTGACTGAGACAGCACCCGTGGGAGGCGGTAGTGAGGGAAAGATCGATTGTTTGATTTACCCACCCGCCCTTGATCTTTGGCTTAGCCACGCGTACCGAGTCGAAATCCGGACAAAAGAATTGTTCACCCAGCAAAACTCTAGCTATTGACTTGGATGTGTCCTCACTCACAAGACAAGTCCATTTTGATACAAAAGTATGCCCAAGAAACGAAAGTTTTCATGATCTTGATGCTTTTAGTTTTAGATTGAATTTCCATAGGCAAGCCATACTAGCCTGATCCTGGGACTCCTCTCTACGTGATTTGATTTGAAGATAGGGTTTGTTCCCAGCCCTTACTGATCTACGAGATTTGCAGATCTTTGTTTGAAGGCAGGTGCAAAGAAATGGGACAAGATAAGATCAGCAGTTCGCGTTGACGGACGGAATCGGAGAATGAGAAGCCTACAAAACCGGAAGCCCTTTTTCAGCTTTTAGGGAAGCTAAGGAACGTAGTATTCGGATTGGACTTCACTGAAGAGATTTTTTTGCCCGATGTGAAGGAAGAAGAAGTTTCAAGTAAAGTCTTAAAGAAAGGTAGAAAAAAGTGGGAATCCGGTAGCCTTGTAGGGTTCATTTCCGAAGATGAAGGAGTGAGTCCACTTGACCCAGTGAAAGATGTTCCGGAACGATAGCCACTCGCGGAGTTTGGTGTGGTAGCTCGAGCCAAGAGAAAAAAGCACTCGATCATCGGATCGGTGAGGGCTTAAGTAAAGAGAAGCGGCGGATCAAAGATCGGAATACCTTCCTTTAACAGCTAGAGGTGGATTGAATGAGAGGCCGCTATTTGCTTGCTTCTCCTGTTCGCTCTAGTTCACCTGGTTTACAACGGTCTGTTTGCTAGGTTTTAGACGAGGGCTAAGGGCGAGTCAACCCTCTTAGCAGCTCTTTCCTAATTAATCAGCTTTTGTGCTCTCCGCGGAAAGACTTTGAAGAATTCCACCAACTACTGATCTCATGAAAGGGAATACAGTTAAACAAGACTTTCTTTCTCTTGCACCACGCCGGAACGTATGGACACTGCCTAAAGTTAAGTAAGAAGGAATCGGGGGCTAGCTTTCCTGCTTCTGTGCTTCTTATTAAGAAGATAGAAAAGATATAGCTATCTCCCGTATCTTTAGAGCGTTTCACTCGTTTAAGGAAGACTCATACAGCCTAAGAAAACAGGGTTTACGAACAGGGGTTATTCCCATATGGATGTGACTTTTATCCCGCTAGTCTGTCACGTAGTTCAAGCGTGAAGTCTTTCTTTTTTGCCTATGCCTTTTCCCTAAGCATGCATATCCGGCTGACATAGGTGTCAATTCAAGAAAATTGTGTAAGTCAAAGTAAAGATCAAAGTGTTTTCTTTCACTTAAAGCTGAATGAAGATATCCTGTCGAAAGTCTTTTCTTTATTAAGTGACAATTTCAAAGGCATCCCTCTAATTTTCCGATATAGCAGGTGATCCATAAGAGACTGGATTAGCATATATAAAGAATAGACTAAGGGAACTATGAAAGATCGATCGATATTAAGATAAGCCCCGCTCCCTAAGGGGCCCCTCTCTGAGTTGGTCTGTAAAGAACTCGAGTGAAAGGAGTAAGGTCTCAGATACCCTCTAACGACAGTTAGGTGGCAGAGAGTTTTGGAAGTTGTCGATTACCCAGAATGGGTAGCTAATAGAGTACCAGTCCCCAAGAAGGATGGGAAAGTCAGGATGTGTGTGGATTATCGAGACTTAAACAGAGCTAGCCCAAAGGAAAATTTCCCATTGCCTCATATTGATGTGCTAGTTGACAATACTGCAGGACACCACATGTTCTCTATCATGGACGGATTCTCAGGATATAATCAGATCAAGTTATTCTGGGATGACAAGAAGAAAAACATGCTTCATCACCCTTTGGGGAACCCTTTGCTATAAGGTGATGCCTTTCGGATTAAAGAATGCTGGGGCCACATACCAAAGGGCCATGGTCACTCTATTCCATGACCTCATGCACAAAGAAATGGTTGAATATAGGTACAGGACTGACTAGGGTAGAAGGCTTTCAGAAAGGTTACAACCCTGATCTCCTTCCCCCTTTATTTCCATCCGATCAGCCAGTTGCAGAAGAAGCTCAGCTTAAAGGCAAGTTAGACCAATAGAGTTCTAAAAGTTCTTTAGATGGCAGTTGCTAACCATAGAGTTGAATTGAGTTGCTAAGGCTATTTTCAAGTTCTCTTTGGAGTTTACTTAACATCAAGTTCCTGCAAACTAGGTTAAGAAATCCTGTGGGCAAGACAGCCAGTGAGAGGTCTTTCATGGACTAGATCCCAGCAGATAGCGAGATTCTTACTGAGAAAGTCACGTTTAATGATGAATATGGAGGATTATCCACCAGAAAACGCCTTCCCTTAGAAGGCTATATAGAGCCCTTAAGAACGAAGTAAGACATTCTCTGGTAGTCACGTAGTAACCCAAGATAGTGAAGAATTTATGGCAGTGAAAACTATATCTGTCTAAAGGTGATGGATGGGCACAAAACCTATCCCATGTTCTAAATGAATCTATCTTTCCAATAGTCTGAGAGCGATGAACTGACCTTTGTGGAAAAACTCTTTGATAAACCCTGATGATTGAAACTGGCCACACAAAGGAGAGCCCGAAAGAAGAGGAAATCGAAGAGCGAACGTACGTTGGATATGTAGAGGTACACATATGTAAGGTCATTAAACTGCTCAACCTTACCCCTTAATGGTTGCATGACGATCCCATAAAGAAAATAGATGGATTGTCAAAAAAGACTACCTAATAAAGATCAAATGCTTAATCCATAGGATCAGCGATTAGCAACTGAGACCGGCCAATGGCAATGGGTGACAGATTTGAATCGAGATTAGCTTGGCTACTTTTCCGCCCTATAGGAAGATTAGCTTCACTGGTTACTTTTTTCGGCATCCGTCCAGAGATCTAAATACGATAATCCAACCCCTGGGTGAAGCGAAGTCAAGTTTACAGCTTCTGGTGGAGTCTTCTCTAAAGCGACTGGGGGGCAGGTTCTCTAAACCAAGCCTTTCCTTCTGTTCTTATAGCATAGCCCTTGCTTGGGCATAGTTTTGTGCTGAACAAGTCAATGACTACTTCCTTTTTCCTTTCGCCGGTTTTATAGAAAGTGTTCCGGGAGTGTTATCCGCGTAAGTTTTGGATTTCTTTTGTTATGATATTTTTTTTGCCTTGCCCCTTGCGTCTGCTCTTACATGCAAAATATCCTCGAAATTACGTAGGTGATTCACTTGCTGTAGACGGACTTGCTTGGTTTACCGGAGTGAATTTCAGTATAGGTGGGATGGAGACAAGTACTCACTCTCCTGGCTTTCGGGCAGCTAGTTGGCCTTTTAGATGGAGGGTTAAAAGACCTTTCAGTGGCCTCTAGAAGCCCAGTTATCGGATCTTCCTTAGCTTCTGAACCCGGTTCTCTTTCTTTCTTGCTATCTCTCTTTCTGTTAGCAGATTAAGCCAAAAAAGACGGGAAAATGAGACTTTTTACAAGAGGGAAGTGAAGAGGGAATGCTTTGTTAGTACACCAAGGCTTCTGGCTGATCTGGTCTCACTGGATAGTTTTTAGACTTCGAGGGATGCGTAATGAAAGAGTAATAAAAAGATGTGAACATGAAGACAGAGCTTACCCTACCAGGAAAGGAAGCTCTTGGAAGTTTCCCAAGCATACCTCTCTTCCAACTTCTCTTTTCTTTTGCGAGCTAGTCCAATCATTCAATAAAGGGCGAGGCTAGAACCAGCACATTAACTCACCTCTATGATCTCCCTATCACATCTTGGTTCAGCAGGCTGGCGGGTTGGTCTTCTGCTGCTCTACTGATTCCGAGCTCTATCTCCGGGTCGTCCGCGCACCGGTCCCCTTCCTACGCAAGGGTCGATGTAATTGAGGGTTTTCTTTCTCTTCCACTGAAGAAAGAACGAAGAGGCTAAAAGAAAAAAAAGAGGCTCGCTGGAATGCTTGAAAGCGACTTGGCACACTGAACCGAGAACGTCCTACTGCTTTGACTCACTCCTCTTAGCCTTTTCTCTTGGGTGGACTAAGATCGATCGATCTATCTTATATGTTCTTTCCTCCCCTGATCTCCTAAAAAGCATTGAACACTTTCTATATCCGAGAATGTCTATCCTGACTTCGTTCACTTTCTAACTTTACTTTGACTCGACTTCTTCTGTCAGAGACCTATCTTCGGCTAGCGGTGACCGGCGAAAGCACCTTTTGGCTTGGCGGAGCTTTCTTGATCCACTATACTACTAATAGATAATAGAATAAGAAGTTCACTTTTCTTTTATTATAATCCCACTCAAAGAAAGATGAAAGGTTGGTTGGCAGTAAAGGCTATTCCGGGAACTGCTAGAAGTAGCCATGTAGGCAACTGAACCTAATTCCTATTGAATTGAAAATGAAAAAGAAGCTGCTTGACCGAATAGGGCAAGGAGTGGCTACTAGATAGAAAATAAGTTCCGAGACTAAGAGATTGGGCTATCGGCCGGTATCAGTTGAAGTCAACAAAGAAGGAAAGCCTTCCCACAATCCAAAATTGTCAGGTGAAAAGAAGATAGATGACTGAGAGTCACGGGATTTTGAAAGCGCCGCATCTAGCTCAGCAGCTTCTTCAAAAGAGATGACGGATACAGAGCGGTTACCACTTGTAGGCTCATTCACCAACTAGGACTTGCGGGCGAGCTACCTGCTTCTCTCTCCAACTCCGCGTAGTCCCAAAGAAGCTAAACGACCTCTACCTAATGGGCTAGCTCAATTCCATCGATCCCCGGTTTTTTAGTCGAGCATCGCTTTTCCCCCATTGGTCTTACCTCGACAACCCTTGGACTATCTAACTAAAGAGCTGTCTTGTCTTTTCATTAAAGCAATCGGTCGTGCTGTCATCCGGAATATGTCCCTAGTTTGGTGAATCTCTCCCGTGCGTCTTCGCTAGGGCAGAGCGCTCATTCCTTTTTGAAAAACTTCCCGGAGAATCTTTCGTACTGTATCGATCGGTCATCCGTGAACTCTCGCATTAGCGAATCGATTTTCTGTTTAGCTTAGCTCATCCCGCTTATCTCTCATCTCGTTTTATAGAAAACGTTCTTCATGGCCTTTTTATTTGCTAAATCGCGAGTTTACGGGGTCACGATAGGTCCCAAAAGATAGGCCGTTTATTGAAGAATTCTAGAAGTATAGTACGCAAGGAAGGACCTAAAAGGAAGGTAACGGCTGGCACATAGGGACATCGGTTTAAGCTCCCTCAATGGGTAGCTCATCTCATTGGCTAGCTAGCTCATATGGAATAGGTCTCTGGCTTGCTCCTGTCCGCTCTTTGGTTATCTATCGGAAAGAGTCGTAATCTTTCCTTTCTGTCTAAAAAAAAATTCTTTCAATTGAATGGATTCCCGCGAATCTGGAATCTCTGTAACTATGGCAAAGGGTCAAAGCGTTCTGATAAGGGAAGAAGATAGGTAAGCCTCTTTTGTCTCGAAAAAGGCCTTTTTGGTTTCTGTAAATTCAAAAGAGGATTTCCGCTTAGCCCGCCCCCTAGCTCTCAGTGCGAAGTCTTTTATTCTCTACTGCTTTCTCTAATGCTAGCTCTCGATTGATTGAGCCTAGTCAAAAAACAAAGGAAATTGGAGTTGTTCCTGGAATCCATTGGGTAAAAAAATGTGCCATGGCCCCTTTTGAAGGCCTAGTGTAGACTACTTTCATTCCACTTTCTTCTATATAGATAGTCTTTATGCGCTTACAGTCTTTTCGCGCTACGCTAGGACGCTTATATCCATTTTTTGCATTCTTCCTTCCTCTCTATTTGATTTGCTTCCTTTTTAGTTTGAGCTTAGCCATCTCTTCCAGTGTCCTGTGCCCTTGTCTTTCGCTCTATGGCAGCAAAGGATGCGATCAAAGGACCCTATGAATGAATACTACTAGCCGTAGCTGTGGTTGTGGCCAAGAAGCAGGCAGGGAAAGACCTTCTTTAAAGGAATTTAGTCAGGGAGATAACCTCTATTCCATGAATCGCAAACTCAAAGTCTGGCTGTGCGATCATCTCTCTTTTGAACAACTGCTCAGGCAGGAACCAAAAAACCCAGCAGTTGAGTACCGAGAAGAGGCTATCCGGGCGAAGGTCTGTCTTCTTTCGACGCATTCTGAACCTGAAGACTTAATTGAATGCCCGGTATGACATCCAGTAGAAGCTCAGGGACGGATTGAACAGCAGCTGTTAGGGAAGCTAAGGATCTCTATCATTGGTTCATCAGAAGCCGTCAAGCACGAAAGCAGCAAGGAGTGTGCTAGTGAGTCCCAAGCGAAGGAAAGAAGGACATGAGAGGCATAGAGAGGACTCAAGGGCAAGACACGACTCAGACCCCGGAAATTGGATCTTCATTGGCCTTGCTGTCCGCAGATCGGTTACTCTCCTTTGAAGCCCGTTTGAAGGCAAGTCATGGTATCCGGGATCGGCGGACATCGAAAGGTAAGGCGAGGTTTCCAAGTCTATTAGGGAAGCGGGCCCCTACTGGTAGTGCCGATCTCATGGATGAAGGCTAACGTTTTCTATTGGAATAGAGGGATGCGCAGATCAATTCAACTTTGAACTTTGCCATCTAGAGATAGTTTAGGATACGGAGTTGGAAGAGAATGCCAGTATATCCGTTCATCTTCATCAAAGGACAAGGGCCAAGAGAAGCTCAATCGAAAAGAAAAACACTTCTGCTATTGATTGATTTAGTCGGTCGAGATCACAGAATTAAGGGATTTGTCCCCGCACTCGAAGGTCTTCCAAGATTTCTTTCCCTTCCCTCCATACTGGTCTAAGGGCATCTCTCTTATTTTTTTTATATTATAGTAGGAGGTTTGCTATGTCCACACCCGATTCTATTACCAAATCACCAAATCCGTTGTCTATCCTAATGGGTTGTACCAATCTGAGCTTGAATATGAGCTAAAAGCAGTTTGCTCTTCCCGTTGTTAGTGCTAGTTCGATTTCAGATTTCGAAATCGAATTCATACTCATAGAAAGAAAACGACATTGGATTTGATACATGAAAACAACCGGAAAGAGAAAGACCAATTACTAAATGTTAGCGAAGGCGACCAAGCTAAGCTACGCAACCAGGTTCGGAACCCTTTTTGTACATTTACTCATTCGCGGGATACGATCCCCTAGAAAGGGTAGACCTGGGAACTGAAGGGATCCCCCGTATTGAATTGAAGAAAGTCAGCCCCGTGGGCAAGGAAGGTTAACAAACTCTTTCACCCTTTTTCGGACTGAGATCATCACGATCAGGGTTGAGAAAACCGGTCTTTTTGGCAGAAATGGATTTTCCGGTTCTCTTTCTATATGAAATTTCGGGGTCGGTAGTTAGCTGCGCAGCAACCAATGCATCTAACGGAAATCAATCAATCCCAGATAAAGTCCATGTGGCCTCGTGATTAGACGAAGAGATTACTCCGCGCACCAAACCCAGGGTTTAGGCTCCATCTTCTAGATACGCAACCTCGGAGATAGAAGGAAGATCCATGTCACACTAGGAATCAACCGCCACTAAGCGGAGAAAGGAGCGTATGACTGCCAGCCACACTAGAACCTGTCTCCAAGAAAGGGAGAGAAGAAGCGCGTGATTCCCTGACCAAGACCAAGGCGGCGGAAGCTCAGCCTAGAAGAAAGACACAAAGGAATCATTAGTATTCGCCTTTCTTCGATCAAGGATCTTTCTTGAAAGAGGTGGTATTAGTTATGAAAAAAAAGAAGGCCACCAAGTATAATGCAGCATAGACCACCCCGAGTCCCATTGAAGCAGGAGTTGCTAGTGTAATTCCCGCTTGTGGAAGTCTTAAGCACTGTCATTCGTTCTGCCTTCCATTTCTATGCTAATCCCTGAGTGCTCGTTCCCTGGCTCTAGCGAACCAGTAAACTTCTTTAGAAGACAACACTCGAGATGAAAGAAAAAGTATGCTCCCGCTCTGAAAGAAAGCAGGAAATCGCTCTCGGAATGAAGCACATTTGAAAATAGGTTTCGCACTAAGGGTAAGGGTTCGGGGGAAGCCTACCTACCAGTCATTCCCCACCATAGCACTTGGCATGACTTCCACAGACCTCCATAACGGCACTCTTGCCGAGAAAGCCCTTCCACATACATCAAAGGGAACGAAAGCTTTCACTGACAGTTTTTCCTAAATCATAAAGTGAAAATACGGATCGTGCCTGAGATGCTTTTGACAGGACAAAAGAAAGAGATTCATTTTGAAACCATCTTCCTAAATACTAAATAGGAAAGGGCTCTTGAAGATATGATATCCCCAGAGAGTTAAGAGGAGAGGGAATGCGCTGGTAGAGGACGTTCTTCATGCCATTGCTAGATCCACACTACCAGCACTCCTCCCGGTGGGAGAGGGAACACACACCTCTATGTATCGACCGGATCTAAACCCCCATATGAAGCTGCGGCTGGGACGGAACCTTTTGAGTCTCGTACCAAAACTCCTATCCCTGCCGGTTTAGTACCATCGGGCAAGCATCTTCTCTCTCTTCTGATATGAGATGAGGAGGACCGCAGGATCCGCTGCAACTAGAAGAGAAGTCGATCATCTTGTCCCCGCTCCCTTTTATTCGATCTGGGTATGCCCTTTCTCTTTAGTTAGCTTCGTGGGAATCCCGGATCTCTGTCTTAAGCTTCCCGCCCTGCTCCTGATCTTTCTACTGATTTCGTTCTCGTGGCACCTTTCTCCGGCCTAAGCCTAAACCTCTTCAAGCTTGCCTGCCCTCAGTCTCCGGACAAGCTTGAGTTCTGTCTTGATTTTCATTTTCTTTCCGGGAATATCTTTTTTAGTTTTTTTGATCCTATCTGCTTCTTAGCTTAGTTAGCTTAGTCGAAAGTTAGAGATTGATTGCCTTTCACTCTTCACCCTTCTGAGGAACAATATCTCTTATCAAATACTGTCCAGAGCAGGGAAGTAGCACTAATTTACTTCTATTGACCTCTAGAGGTGCTTAGAACGAGAAGGCAGCACTTCCCCTCTTCCGCATCAAACAAAGAAAGGGAAGGAAAGTCAACAGTCCCAGAGCCTATTCTTTCAAAGAGCGCATTCCCCCACACCCTATTCTCTAGCGGCTCCTTACCTGGTGGGTTTAGACCTTGCGTATGCAGATTCATATGCTTAGGCCTCTTCGTATGCGTCTACCGATGCGCCTTTTTTTTGATGTTGAGGGATCTTAGGATCTATATAGGGCTTATTACAGCCTTGGGGAAAGACCATACATAAGGCAGAACGAGACGATCCTTTCTTTAATGGCTAGCTATGCTGTTCTTCGGAGATTGAATCAATGAAAAGCGAGCTGCAACCAGGCAGAGGAGAGCACTGTTCCGCACACCATGCTCCTTGCTGCACGCGCTAGGGACTGTATAACCGTCTGCTCTCGGTGGTTTGACACGCTACTTAGGCTCGGCTAGGGCAGGAAAGCGTAAGCTTGATGACTGAAAGCTTCAAATTCAAGGGGCGTCGCGGAAGAGGTCGAGGGCAAAAGAAAGAAAAAAAGTCAAAACTTCTCGGGGATTCCCTTGATTGGTCTATTGTATAGTTGATCACGGCTGCATTTAGGATGAACTCCAGTTCTCGGCATCAAGACCGACAAAGAGCCTATTGGACCTAGCAAGAAAAGAAAGTCGCAGAAGGGGCGTAGCGGGCAACTATGGGTTCTCGAGACTATTCCTAGTGTCAGTTTATTAAGAAAGTAAGTGTTCAGTTATCGTCTTCATGAAAATAGTAGTATATGCCGCAAATGGTCTTCTAAAGCTAATGTCCGAAAATCCTCTGCTCATCGAAATCGAAGAGGGACATTCAAATATAGAAAGTTAATCTATCTCACTAGCTCAAGTCCCACTGCTCTTATTCCGCTAATGCCAGGAGAGCGTCTAAAAGGATATCTCTCTGGAATTGCAATTGGAGAAAAGGGGCTTTGGGACATTCTCCCCGTAGATGCTGAGAATCTTGCAAAGAGCCTAGTTGTACTACCAGCAGCCTAATTCCCATCTCCGTTCTATCAAAGGCATGAAGTGAAGGAGGTTACTGCGGTTATTCCGCCAAAAGCTAGGCCAACAAGCCCAAGGTGAGACAGCCCTGCTAACTCGTACTCTTCTTTTTCTTTTAATGCCCTAGGATTGGATTCAATAGTAGCTGAGTCAATAGCTATCAAAAAAAAAATGCCTTTAGTTTTTTAAGCTTAAGAGGTGCCGAGGACACTAGTAGATGCCCAGAAGGAGCTGTGAGGGAAGGGAATGAAGATGGCATCGAAGCGAAGAGAGAAGGAGCTGTCGCATATCCGCTGCGTGGGGTGGCTGAGCGTTATCACGAGCTAATGTCGCCACTGAATGTTCCATTTTCGTTAGAAGAGAAATCGTGAGTATCGTAAGTTGGTGCTTTGGAGTTTGCTAAGCGGTTCTTCGCCTTAGCCTTAGTCAGTAAGGGAAGGGAGGGGGGTGACTAAGAACTTGAGTCCCGTCTCCTGTCGCATGTTAAGATCCTTAGTTAGTTCAATATCCCTTGTTTCTGTAATGAGGGCCATTATGTCTACGGATCTTCCATTGTCGTATCGTTTATGGGAAGCTGGGTACCGGGTGTATACTCGACGCACGGCGCCTCCTGGGAAAGACTGGCATCGGCATTTCCTCGTCTTTCACTCACCGAACGGTGTGTGTCCTCTCCCTTTTTGGATCTGGTTAAGCGCAACCACTGGTAAACACTTAACCTGTTATCAACAAGGTATGGTGAAGGGGTACCTGATTAGGCTCTTGACCCCTCGATTCCCGAGAGACTCGGTGATCTCGGAGTTATTCGAAGCCTGGTCAGAGTACGACTGGTTAGGAGAGGCATGGGTTTTGTCCGAATGGATGAAGTCCATTCTCTCTTTTGGTACTACACTATCGCGGAGGATCTCAATACTCCCATTGAGGCGCTACTTAGCCCTCCGGTTGTGCCACTGGTGACTAACCGTACAAATAAATTAGATCATTTTAAGAATTACGGCGCAGTCTTCCGGTGTTACGACCTGGTGCTCTCTTGTGAAAAGCCAAAAGCTCTTGACGTAGGGGGGTTCGGTCCAGTGTGTTCACCTCAATTTGCGCCCTATTTGAGACTAAAGCAGGCGAGGTGGCGACCTCGTCTTAAGATAACGTCTAGGCAATAAGACTTTAAGCGCACCTGAGCGCCTTTGCCCATAGAGAATACTGGGGACGAAAGTCTCTGGGGAGTTCTATGGAGCAAGTCTCCCATTTCTTTCGCAAACCTGTGGGGACCCAAAAAAACGAGTTTTCCACGCCGCGATGTTTATTTGAAATTGAAATATGAGTCGCTAAAATTTGTCCCTTTTGAATGCATTTACCCCTATGAACCTGAGGTTTTTGATGCATACAAGTCTTTCTGTTGGAAGGCTTATACATAACCAAAGGAATGCTTAATTTGTCTCCATTACCTGATAAAACGATCTTTTCCGGTAAAAATAATGATCTTTCCCTTGTGTTCGGCTATAGCGGAAACCCCCGAATCTAGAGCTTATGGTCTTAAAAGCGTTCCAACCCAGTTCCAACAATGCACTTCTCGGCACATCATCGGTAGGGGAAAGCGGAACTGCTTGACGCTGCATACTAAAAACAACAAACCCGATTCGCATAATTATGCTCAATAAAAGGAATGGGGGAAGCTAAAATCCGGAAGGAAGGGTAAAATGCTTCGAAGATGAATCTGTTCCCCGGAGCTGGAACAACTTTTTCTTCCTTCACCTGGCTCTCGGTTCCAACTGGCTAGTCCCCGAAAATGCCCGTTCTCAAAGTTGGGGTTAAGAACAAGCAAGTTAAGGCTCGATAGAGGAATAAGCGGTGTTCTCTTGTCTGCTGTTGCCGTTTTTTCTCTTTCCACTGTTTTCGGAATAACTGCTTTTGGTGGTACGGGCATGGCTTAAGCCAGCTAAAGAGACGAGGGTGATTCCATTCATTCCTCTTGTTCCACTAGTATACTTCAAAAAAAAGCCTTGCCGGCTAGAAAAAGGATAAGTCTAAGTCTTTCTAGCATAAATCCTGTGAACGAATCGGCTTCTTTCGGGTGCAGATGAATAGGAGCTCTTAGCAAGATCGCCTGCTCCTGGACTTCTGTACTTTATTACTTTATTCTTTCTGGCCTATCCCCATGTTATTAGGGAGAATCAGATCGAATCTTTTTAATGACACTATAGACAGTTCGGTTTTGAGTACCCAATAAGTCCCGCCCGTGGATGTGGAAATACGAATCAGAACCGAAGACGCAGGATCATCTCTGGTTAATGATGACTCCAGAACCCGCTTTTAGAGAAGAATGTCATAGATAAGTATGGAACTCTTACTAACGGCAATAGGGGGCTCCCTTCGCAGGTTAGTATTAAAATCCCGCATTAAAAAATCTGGATTGGCAAAAAGAAAGTTTTCTTCATGGACAAAAAGAAATTGGATCGAGATCCTTTGTTAACGCTCGCGGATTGCCGCTTGGGTCTCTAAAAGAGCCATATGCAAGGTGGGCCCACTCGACTCGAGCTGAATCGCTATCGTGACAGCATCGTTCGCCCAATCAGTTCACGTAGGCTACCTTTTCCATTCCACATTTTTTCATTTTTGCGTCTAGGTTGGTATCCGACAAGAAAAGCTTAAAATGCTCTCATCAAGTGGAAGTCAATCAATGGACTTCATAAGGGGCAGATGGCCAAATGTCATCTTTCTGGGCCTCGTCTTCCTGAAAACAGTTTTCTGGTTCACTTCCGCCAACAACCACCCAGTCCTCCCACCTCCCGATCAATTAACGGAAACACCCAACAGCTCAAGTTTCGCCTCCTGCTAAGACCTTCTTCCCGGGAGTGAAGGGGAGCTAGGGGCATAGCTTAGCAGCAAGATTCTCAGCTGCACTTTTGGAGTGAATTAATTGGCATTTATGCAAAGCGAGAAGTACCCCCACAACCATCCTTCACATTCAAAAACATCAATAGCAGCTGCTGGAGGTGAGTGAAAGTCCGCTTTTCGCGCTAAGAAAGGATTCCCCCGTGTACCCATCGTCAGGATTAGGCAAGCCGGGCCAGATCGTATAGGGATCCTGTCTAATATACGTATATTATCATTTATGAAAGTGGTAACGAATATCGAAATTCGAGCAAAACAGCCTTAGAGGTACCGGTTTATCACAATCCTAAGTTTCAGCAAGAAAGAGCTGCTCCCCAGACGAGCAGGATGAAGATACAGAGCAGAGAATCAACCATACCTATGGCCTTTCTTTAAAAAAATGGGTTCATGCAAGATATGGGACACATAAGTACTCTTCATTACGGCGCCGGAGAGTCATGTGACTCAAGTACAGAGAACAAAGGGACTGTCAATGAGCATCCAGCTTCACCAAGAAATTGAGACCATTCTCCTATATTATATAATGACGACTCCTTATTTTACGAATCAAAGTGACGAATCCAACTCTGATTATTCATAAACCCACCTCTGGACAGTACGACTCAAACTGTACTGAACCTATATCACTTAGCTCTTATTGCGACATTCCTTGATATGGCACTCATTTCCATGAAAGCAAACTGTCACTTGAGCAGCGACCCAACAGCAAACGAACAACTGTGATATCGAAAGCTGGGGATTCGAGTTCTTCTTCCTAACATCCAGGAAGAGAAGGTTTTGGACCAGAGAGAGGACCAGAAAGAAGTCAAATCCAGCCAATTTCCTGTCTAAAGCTCACTACTGACTTGAGTTAGAAGAACCTGGTTCGCTACGTCGACCTCTTTAATGAAACTAAAGGCTATTGTAAAGCGGATTCTTTTCATTTTTGATACCTTGAGTACCGTAGTACCCCTTTACCTAACGCTCGGGATGCAATCCGTTGTGTTCCTGACAACGTGGCCTGACAATCAATATTGCGTGTTGAGGGCCGTGCTCGAAAAGGGAGGATTGGGGGCTGACCACCAGTTCTTCTACCGGTGCTCCCACTAAAGAAATTGTAGCAGCTGAGAGCTACTGGTGCAGATCCTAATTGAAATGATTGTGCAGTGGGAAATTCTTGTTATTGTTCAAAACGCTCTCTCGAGCTCAGCGAATGGATCTATCTTTGTACTGGGTTCTCTTTGTTATGATGAAATCGTCCACTTTACAAGAGAATGACTGGATTGGATTCTCCTAGAATAGGGAAGGATCGATGCAATCGAGTTGGCTGTAGACAAGGAAAAATGATTTATATATATAGTTTGAATCGGACCATAGACTTAGCAGACAACCTGCCTTCTGTGGTGAACCAGAAAAAAGCCCTTGTGCCTTGTGTATTTGGTGAATCTTAATGGGCCCTACTAAGCCCCCGGATACAACGCTTTGAGCTAGTATAAGCGCTCGATACAGAAGCGGATTCTACCCCAAGCAATTGGGGAAACCTGATTTGAAATGCTTTGGATAACCAAGAGGCGGTAGAAGCACCCCGGGATAGCGGAACCAAGACTCCTTTTCCAGTTAGGGCAGCGCCCTTTCGTACTGACCGAGATACGGAAGAATGGAGCTCCTGGCTAGGAATTCAATGCAGGATCCGAGAAAATGAAAAAAGAACAAAGAGGCTTTGATCAACGGATCGTGTAACCTCTGCATTTATGCTGCTAACCACTACTGAGTAAACGGCTGTACCGGCTAAATAATATGTAAGAAATAAAACGCTGCTATCCAATAAAATGGATTTCTCACGAACCCTATTTGGTTAAGTCCCGCCTCCTGCCAATGCTCGCCGAGACAGGCCTGGGGACTTCCCATCGGCCTTGTACAGCCATAGCAGGACGAGACCGCCGCATGCTATCACCCGTGCCCCCAAGACAGAGGATCTCCTATTCTAAAAAATTGTAGAATGTGTGCTATTGGCTGGTGAGTTGGTTAGTCGACTTCGTCTGTTCATCAGCGGGAAGGAAAGATGCTTTCAAAGAGGGCATTAGAGAGCAGCTACTTCTCTTCCTTCTGTGACATTTGTCCCGGAGACTGGTGCTACTCCCTGCCTTTCTTTCTTGAAATATCATAAAAGAAGAAAAAGAATCTTATGTCCAAACAATCCCATGCTTGTTTCTTGGTCAACAAAACAACCAATCTTCTTTTTTTTTCTTTGATTTTTATTCCCTCCAGTCCGAAAAACCTCTCTAACCAAGTTTTCCCCTCGTTCCTCTTAGTTACCGCTTACGCCCCTTTCGAAAGCAGACTACACCCCGTGAAGAGTACCGACTACCATAGGGCAAAGAGTCACTTAGTTCCCCAAGAATGCTTTCATAGCCCCTTTCCCTCCGTACTTCCCCTTCACTAGGTAAGATTGTGTCGCTTACCCAGGCGCCTCGGCCAAACACCAATCCCCCCGCCAAGACTTTTCTAAAAATTTATCCCAGCCAGCCAAGCCAGAGGGAATTCTATTAGATTAGTAAGCTAGGCCTATAGAGTTGCATTGGTAAACTAAACCCCTGGAATTGCTTTCCTTCTGCCTCTCATTACTTCAATTGGCATTGTATCACGAGTGTAGGATTCCATTCATGTTACAGGTTTAGCATTCCCCATAGCTTTAGTCCCCGTATGTTTAGTGGTCGAGTGAGGAGATGATAATTTAGCAGCAAAGATAGAAGCTGGAGATTGGACACAAAAACCTCTTGGAAGCAAGACTTGCATGGTGCTGCCACGGGACATTCTGGTAAGTCGGGTGCTGGTGGCCTTCTCCGAGACTGTTCAGGAACATGGATCTGTGGGTATACCTGAAAAATAGCTTTCTCTACAAGCCTATAAGCTTAGCTTTGGTTTAGCTTCCAACTAAGGCTAAGGGAGTTCTTTCTGAGTGAACGAGCTCATAGCCCTCCACCCGTAGCCCACAAAAGCCCTTTGACAAAGCCTCACTTCCAAGAAGCGAACTTTTGACTCCGCAGACTTTGTCATCAGCACTGGCCAAGATAAAGAATCCAGAACATGGGGAGAGCCGCTTCTGTGAAGAGTAAACTGCCCACCGAAGTTGGCTGCAGAAGCTATAGCCCTCATGAAAGAAAGCAAATGCAAGCGGCCTCTTACCTTTCGAAATAGGGATTCTCGCGTAATTCAAGAAAGATAGGTGCTTCCCAGAGCTGTCTTATCTGTCTTAAAAAACGAGCTACAAGGGAGCCCTCATCCACCCATAGGTTATATATAAAAGAGAGGATTTGCTTTTTGGCCCACTCTTCTTTCTTAGTTCCCATTGGGATATGATGCCGATTTCCCTCTCCGCTGTGATAAGGAGTTGTTGGTATTTAGCCAACGCTTGTCCTCTAAGCTCCTCAATAGATTGGAATCAGGAGTCCCCGCCTTTTGTTATATTTCAGGGTTAAAACACGGGGAAAGGATCAGCAGCAAAACCAACCGTCTACGCCCAAGCGGATTTGGCTAAACAAGAGAGAAAGGGCTTCTTCTTCCTTTTTTTTGATCAATTAGACAAGTGGAGTTTCTCCTTTTAGGTGCCTAAAGAAAGGAGGAAAGATATCGGCTACAAAGAAAATGAGGTTTCTAGTCTCATACCTGTAATCGCATATTACCAGTAGCTCGTGTACATTATGTCTTTTCTTTTATTAGCATAGTCCGAGTGTATTAATATTTCATACTTTTATCCAGTACAGCCAAGCCTCTATCTTTTAGCCAGCCAGCGGGGTAAAGAGTAAAGAGCAGGTGATTAGGGAGGAGGTGGTGCTTATACTAGTACTAGCATATCTGCTTGCTCTAGAGATTCTGAGTGAAAAGGTTTTATTCGAAAACAGCTGACTTCTAACTCTTCTCCATCTGACCTGAGTAGAAAGTAGGTTCTTGTGGCCTAGGATACTCCTCTTTCCTTATAGACAGAGCCAGTTCTTGCCTATTCCTAAGTAGTAGTCGTCTTAAGACGTAAGGTAGTGCTTAGGGTTGGAGTTCTAAGCTAAGTAAGCCCCCGCAGTTCCCGTATACCTTTATTCTCCGTATGACAAGTACCGTCTATGACTAGTATGCTTGATTGTGCTTATCCCTCTTTCTTTCCTTGGTAGGGTGGTTCTAGTTCCCAGGTTATGATATGGCGGCTATAGGCTCCCGATAATATATATACATCATTTTACCTAGGAGTGGAGGTATGAGGATTTCTTTTTATTTACGACATGCCTCTTTTTCCGCGGGTATCTTCCACGTATTTGAGAAAAGGCTGTTAGAAGCACAAGCTTGACTTCAAAGGGGCAAAGAAGGTCTCTTTCTAGCATTGAGAGGAAGGGGAGGGAGGAGGCTAGCAGGTTCAAGATCCATCCTGTGGGCAATCCTCTTTGAAAGTTTTCAAAGTCTTTTTTCCCGCTTTGATTCTTTCTGCTTTACCTTAAGTTTTATGAAATCCAGTGCTTACTTGCTATGAGGTAACTCGCTCATTAGTAGCTGGCCTCTCACTTCGTTCTCTTTGATTGGCACATGGATGATCAACTGAAAACAGCACCTTCCATAGTGAGTCAAATCTCTTTCTTCTTTAGCAATCATATCTTTCGAACCCAACAACTCATGGGGTTTCTTGTTCAATCGTCTGAACTAGCTAATTTAGGATTGGAGCTATGGCTGCCGATGAAAGATTTGACTCATGAGACCTGATGAAGAAGATGTTTAGGAACCCCTTAGGATAGATCCCCAAACTCTCTCCACCCAGGGGAGACCTATTTCTTAGAGAGTGGAGCCCCCTAATACCATTCCCTTGCCCAACTCATGAAAGACATAGTAGAGTCAGAAGCCGCACCTACAATTCCTAAACGGATCTAAGGCCAGTAGGATCAAAGGATAAGAGATGCATTTCTTTACAGACCTATCTTT
Source organism: Excoecaria cochinchinensis (assembly GCA_947683425.1). NCBI lineage: Eukaryota > Viridiplantae > Streptophyta > Magnoliopsida > Malpighiales > Euphorbiaceae > Excoecaria > Excoecaria cochinchinensis. The sequence goes on from CANTUQ010000229.1 coordinate 66,473, forward strand.
GCTAGCTCATGAAGTCAGAGCTGCCTTCCTATAGTAATACCTTTCCCTTCTTTCCCTCTGATCCGATGCTTATTCCCCGGAATTTCTTTCCGTAACTTCTTAACTTCGGAAAGACTGAACTAGGCCCTTCTACCTCCCCTCTGTCTTCTGCTGATTCAGTTTCTGTCGATCTGCTTTATGCCGTTCGATCTGTCGATACCCCAACCCGAACTACTTAGTCGAGCTAAGCCGCGCTTCAATACCTTGATGTCGAGTCAGTTCCTCCGCTCCCAGACTCTTCGGCCGAGTTAGCTTCGAACCTTGTTGAGGAAAAGGTAATCTCTTCGGACCAGCAGATTGCCTTGTCTTTGCCCCAGATTCATTCCTATCTGCTTCTGCTTCGTAGTTAGTTGAGCTTGTACTCCATACTAACCTTGTTAAGCCTATCCAGGAGCTTCACTATTTCCTTATCACATTGAAAATCTGACTGACAACTACTTGACTTTCTCTTTTGCTTCTGTGCTATTCTGTTACCAGTAGGGGGTATAAAGATAGGTTCTTCAGTACTCTGCCCGGAGGATAACATATAACTTACTCTACTTATGAGAATAGAGTCTTCACTTCATTCTACTATCCTTGCATCACAGCTCTCACTTTCACAGTGCAATTCCTAAGACTAAGACCCGGTTGTGAACTCGGCCCTATCTCTTTCCTTATTCCCCGCAACTCGAGATAGGAACCCCCTTCTAGTAGCCTCCCTTCTTGCTTGGGGGGGGATACATGGCTTAGTCTGTCTGGGTTAGTCTTATCCTCTGTTTCGAGACTAGAAGCAGAGGTTCTGAAAGAAGCTCGACCAAGTAAAGTAGCCCAATCCGCTTTCTTTAGGAAAATATTCTCAGATCGGAAAGCTACCACTTCGATAGATGCTGCCTCAACGGAAGAAGTTTCCGAAGAACTGGAAGGCATATCCCAATAAAAAAAAAAAGGAGCTTCCTTAGAGCTGTCTGAAACTAGCTAGCTAAAGGGAGTGTCAAGAAAAGAGATCGACTAAGCCTGACTAAGCCACAATCCAATAAGAATTGACAAGTATAGGTATTTGGTGCTCAGTTACTCGACCTACCGGAATTGGTTCCATAGAAAGAAGGTGCTCAGTCAGCTACGCGTACTCGACCTCAGCTAAAGGAAGGAGCTACTCGACAGTTTCGCTCGACCGATAGCGATAGGGAGCGGTTAGTTCAAGGGACTCATAGATTAGATAGGACAGGAGTGAAACCGTTCTTTTAGAGGGTTAAGGAAATTCCACTCGTTGTTGAGTACCCAGACGGAAGAAGATCTACTCGTATTTAGAAGCGGAAACAAGGAAGAATTGGTGTAGCCCATGCAGGTGAGCTATATCCTCAAAAAAGAAGACGAGAGCAGAGAGGGGGAGGGCGAATACGTAGTTGCAAAGCGTCCGGCTACCATAAAGCTTCGGCATGAAGGAAGAAAGGTGGGAGAACCGGCAGAGGGCGGGGGCCGCCACAGATAAGAAAAAGGAGACGGGTCCCTTTGTTAACACCATCTTTGGTAGGTATCTGACCTTTGATCCATCTCAGTTGATTACCCCTCCAGGAACCCGAGTCCGAGTACAGTTAATCAAGGAAGAGACTGCAGCTGAAGTCTATGTCATCAGCTCAATGCAAGGTCCGTCGAAATCTTCCGGATGGGTCTAGCATCCGTAGGTCAGTTACTCCAGCGCCACAGTTCGACAGCTCAGGAAATACCTCTCACGCACCACGGTCGTCTCTTGACCACGCAATGACCTTCCCAGAATGGGTGAAAATAGAATGCAGAAAGCAGAATCTGAAAGGGAAACCCATCCAGGGGATATGCAGATAGACAGGGGTAACCAGATAGAGCGCCCAAGACTTGGCAGGGAACGGGACCGTGATTCTGAACAGGAACAGACAAGATGGACAAGAGGAAACCAAGGCCAAGAAGCCTCCGGGATAGACTCCTCCCTCTCTACGTGGGAGCAACATAGGCAGTTCCTTCGAAGCCGGTAAGCAGTCCGGAATCATTCCAGGTTTTCGATCTAGTCCAATCGGCTAAGTCTGATAGTGGAAAAATGAATACAAGGGAACTAACCTGCACTCTCTTGCCTTGAATGGACCACTCGTCGCATGGACCGCTCCTATTCTCTCGCTCGGCTGGAAAGACATTAGGAAAAGGTATTGAAGACCCTAAGGAAACTCCCACTCGATGAACACGGGCCCTATAAACATATCTGAAATATCCGGAATGCCACTAGGAAGGACTCACTTCTTAACTAGCTAAAAGTCTTTAGCTCGCTTTCTCATATGATTATGAAAAAATCACGTTGATTTGGATTGCTCGCTCGATGTAACAAAAGGCGCAGCGAGAAGGTCTGTAAAACGAGTAACATAAAGTCCCTCGCCTACTGTCTTTGTCTTAACTGATGTATTGCCCTTTCTGCAACTAGAAGGGCAGCAGAAAGAGAATCCGCTATCCTGCTTGCTTTCAAATAGTACAGTCCCGAAAAAGAAGACATTCCAATACTCGTTATTGATCAACGGGAAATGCCTAAGATAGTCAAACTTTATATGATTGAATTGCTAAGAAATCCATGGCTTACTACTATCTATAGTATGAATCCCATTCAAAAAAGTACTCATTTTAAGAGCTTAAATCTGACTTCACAGTAAAAATTGAGAAGATGCAAATCAGCTTATTTTCATTTCCAACAGCTCGCTCGGGTTACGTGATTGGGTCAACCAGAAGGAAGGACTCTTTATAGCAATGAGGATTTTCTTTCATTCATCCTTAAATGGAACAGTAGGCATGCCAGTTATTAGGAAAGAGGTTGACCTCATTCGTTCGGTCCAAGCCAAGCCCTTTACTTTATTTAGTACTTCTTGAGAGTGGAACTACATTAATGCCTCACCCTCCCACTACCCGACTCTGACTATTAAAGAGAGAGCTGCTTATTACCAAAATCTACTCGCCTATGTAAAGAGACTTGCTTGAATATTCCTTCTTCTGGCTCTGGATGCTGGATGACTGGGAAATTCAGAATGCCATCCTTTCATTCTATAAAGAGAAAGAGATTGAAATTGAAGGTCTTCCGCCAAGATTCTTCCAGAAATGATTCCATCATCATCATCTGCGCCTACCTCTGTCCTGAAAGTTCTAATTTAAGTCAGGGATTAGACCTAGGGAGATGAATAGAAGCCTTCTGGTCTTCATTCCTTAGCTTGATCAAGGGGAGAAACCTTCCCATTAGCTTGTGCAATGTCGTTCTCAAAGCTATATCCAAGGTCTTGGTTCCTATCAGGCTCTTTCTCAATGAGCTCATTGCTCAAAGCAGCTTTATAGCCTTTAGAAAAAAGGAAAAAATTTTCTTCTCGTCCAAGAACTCATCCATACTTTACTATGAGAGAAATTAAGGGGACGAAAGAGAGAAAGAGAGTAAGGACCCTTTTCTTAATCTTAATTGACTAAGGTTCTAATCTGGATTGGTCTTATCAGGACTTGGATTGCTTGCTTTAATTAGGAAGATATTTCATACCTCTTATGGCAGTCATGTGGAATGGGGAAGCTAGCCTTCTTTATTTTATTGCTTTTCGGCTTAGACTGATTTAGTGTGGTTAAGCTGTGAAGAAGAAAGGTAACTGAGTTTAGGGCCTCCCCTTTTTTATAAAAAAAAGAAAGAAAATAATAGGCATCTACCCAAAAATCATAAGTGACAGAATGGACATCCACCCTCATGATTCTAGTAGAAGCGATGGCAGGTTAGGTCTGAGTATTTGGAGCCAGGCGAGTGCCCCGTGCAGAAAGGTCTTCAGCGCTGACTATCCCTGGCTCAAGGTCTGGTCTCGTGTGATCGGTACCAAGAAAAATCCGATTCTGAAGCGTCAGACTCTACTCGAGACTAAGATCAGATAGGGTCGGGGCTACTGTACATACGGGAAGATCCTAGCGAAAAGCACAGATATAGTGGACTAGGTACTTAAACCTTTAGTTGAGGGTTCCAAACCTCGCCGGATACAATCCACATTGGATCGATTGCTAATCGACGAGGAAGGACTGGGGTGAAGTAGAGATATAGATGCTTTGTTACCCTACTGCTACGCTTTTTTCTTTCTAGCATGGAACTTCTCTTTTCCTTTCCCTTGTTTAATACGTTTCTTGCTGGAGAAGCGTTGAAACCTTGAGCTATGCCTGCTTCACAACCCGAAGGAAGAAAAGTAGGGTTACCCTAGGTGCTATTACAGAGAAAGAAAAACAAATGACTTGCTTGGTCAGCTCAACCACTAAAGGTGCGAAGCGAAAAAGGATTCCTTACTTGAAGGCAGGAGGGAAAGAGTCTAAACTAAAGGCAAAGGCTTCCTCGACTAAAATAAAAAAAAGGATTGAAATCTTTGTCACTTCTCGCTGTGTCCGGGGATGCTCTTGTTTCCACTACTGCTGAACCGCAGGATGGGATTCTTACTTTTCCTTTTTCTGTAGTAGCTAATGTAGTATCAGTAAGCGCAAGCGTTATGGTGCGAGTAACGCTAAACGCTATTATGGGGTTACTGTGAAGAATCAGATTAAGGCGTAAAACACTTTTTTGCAGGAATACAAACAGAAAAAGAGTCAATCATAGTTAGAAACTCAAATTACTTAAATAAACAACTGACTGATTCCTACCACTTTTTGCCAAGAAAAAAAGGTATTTATTTGTATTAACACACCGTCTTTTTTGTCATCAACTTGAAAGTAAGAACAGAAGAAGGGAAGGTCTCGCACCGGTCTCTAAAGTGGTCAATTGGCCCCGCTTGAGCTTTCGCTTTATGTAAAGAAAAAACCCTTTCCTTGCCTTGGTTTAGAGATTAGGGTGGTGTGCTCTTTGAGTGGGAGTCTGTGTTGTGCCAGAAGAGGCGTATCAAGTAGTAGGTGATTTCCATTTTTGCGTATAGAAAGAGAGAGTCGGAACTTGACTTTGGAGACGACCCAACAAGACGGGTAGAATGTCAGGGACCATCGAAGCTTTTAGCTATAGGTTAGGATCTACCCCCGTCAACCGTGATTGAGTTACCCGTTAGTGACACCGTTCTGGATGTACTGCTTCTGACTACTGAGGAAAACTGCTAACTATGTATGTAATCTTCTTCCGTCTTGTCTTACCCTTCTCTCACAATCTTACTAATAGAATATTATAACGGAGCTGAGAAAGCTGACTTCAGCTGAGCCTTTGGTGCTGGACGTTCCACTTTCAGTGAGTTATCTCATTTCCCTTCTCTTCCAGTATTCCAGGAAGTGATAAAGCTTCAAAATCTTAAATCCTATTGCTTTGTTGCTCCGAGCCATCTTTTTCTTGAAAGATATCGTGTGAACCGCATGTGCCTCCTATTCTTCTAATTTGATTTTTTTCCATTTTCGTTTATACTTTTTACACCAATAAGAGAGGCCTTTTTCGAGACAGAGATATAACCCCTATACAGATCACTCCAGTTGTTTACTTTGTTTGGACTAAAAAAATGTTTTTCTTTCTCATATTCCCTTCCTAGACGACAAAAAAAGAAGGTAAAACGCGGCCCTTTTTCGTAGCCGATCATCTAGCTCTTCCTCTCCCAACCAAGCCCAATCGACACGCCTTCAAAAAGGTGGAGTGATGACCTTTCCAGCTGTTCCGCCTTTGCTTTGATAGGTTTAAGCTATGAAGCTAACCCTCTTCTTCAACATAACCATAAGACAGTCGTAGAGATTATCCTTTAGAGAGAGGGTCTACCGTCGGAGTGGCACTTCGGACAGGGACTATGTCAGTTGCTTCTGTCTTATCCCTCACACCCGAATTACCTCTTGCATTCGATGGATGAATCCTCCCCGTGTGCTCCTAGCGCTGCTATGCTAAGGGACCCCTTTCCCATTTCCTCCGCCCTGAATAGAGAAGCTTGTAGCGGCTCTCTCAGATAATAAATCTCTACAACGAGAATGAAGGAAGGGTTGATCTAGGCTTGTCCCATGCTCTTTGTTGGTTAACAACCGACTTCCACTCTTTATATCAAAACTCTTACATGCTTGACGGAGTTCAGCTGTCTAGAGGGAAGAAAAGAAGATCATCCTAATGTTAAACGAATTACTATTATTTCCAATCTCTGGGAGAAAGACGCCCCCTATCCCCATCGTATTGCTTCGAGTCGCTTCTACAAGTCTACGGCTAAAGGAAGAATCGAGAGCTGGTGCCCGGTTCCTCCGTATGGGGCCACCCTCGCTTTTTCGATCCACACACAAAGGATTTCACTATTAAGCTTACGCCCGTCCATTCCTTCTCCTTCGATCGAGTTCTTTCTGTTACAGCCGCTTACCTGTGCAGTTATCAATATCAAGGTAAAGTGCCTTACGCAATCCTGTGAGAAATCCATTTCCTGCCCCACCTAGAGAATATCCATAGCTATCTAGAAGCATAACTCTATATTATGTCTAGTCTAGCAGTTGCTCATAGTTTGAGTACGCCTTTTCCTTTTTTCTTTCGCTCTCGAGCCAGTTATTAGCGTGCCATAGTAGTCGTTCCTTTCAAGGTGTGAGTCAGAGATTTTTTCTTTTCTATTTTCGTTTTATTACCTTACGCAATTTTCTACCTCTATCCAGCGGATCCATGGTTAGGGCAAAGGAAAGAAACTTAGGCAAGGAAGAATGAGTCTCTCCAGCGGTCAAGAATCAGCTTAAGCCAGCTCTCATAAATCGGATCGCTTTCCTCTTTCTTCATTCGAGCTAAGCAAGGAAGCTAGCCAAGCATAACGAAAGACATTTTTCATTCTCGCACTTCTACTTCGCCCTTACGAGGGATAAGTTTCACGCAATGAGAGGTTGGGTTGAGGAATGAATGACTTTCTCTCCTTTCACGACCGCGGCCTTCTTTGAAACATAATCTATTCTTTCGTTATGCTTTGAATAGCCCTCTTTGGTGTCTTAAAGATCAAGAGTCAACTAAGGGCAGGAAAAAGGAGGTTCTCACACCGGTGTAAAATAAAAGCAATTTCCTTAGACTCAGAGATTTCATTTGCTGGCCTTTAACTGGCTTTACAAAACAGGCTTTTATCACAGCCTTGATCACAGGATGGGAAAAGTACCGGCCTGGACCCCAAAAAAAGAGATCACCATCGGGACCGGTACTGCTACTATATTACCCCTGTAAAGTAAACACTTTCAAACTAGCCAGCTGGATCTCAAACTGGAGAAAGAGAACTGCCCATGGCTGGGAACTCACAATCGATAGAGGGGATTGCCACAGAAAGTCCAGAAGTCGCTTGATTCTCTTCTTAGGAAAATGCATCATCCTTTCCTGATCTAATGGATTGCCCTTTCTTTTACTGCAACTGCAACAGAAAGGGCTGGGGATTAGCTGAGCTCGAAGGCAGATGGCACTTTTTCCGAACTGGCTAAAAAAGAACTCACTTGCTCAATGGCTGACAAAAGGGCTTACCCTACGACTGCTAGCTTTTACTTGCTTGAAGGAGATTTCATTTAAAAGGCTTCCTTCCGGGGAAAGACTTCTATTACCGGGGACTACTAATACAGCTACATGGTTCTGGTATAGATATTGGTGTTGAGTGGAGTTGTATCTTTTGGGTGGCATTATGGAGTCTTTGGAATTGGCGAAATCAGGTTTTGTTTGCGCCTCATGCTCACTCGCCTGGCTCTCCTTCGAACACTTTTTCTTGGAAAAGCATACCCGGGGACTCATACTCGATTAAGGACACTCTCACCCACACCCACATCCAACTGGAAATGAAATGTAACAGCTTTCAAATGGAAAACTTGTTTTTTCACTAGATTGCCTAGCCTACTTCCTTGCCCAAGGGACTGATGGAAAAACTATCCCTGTCCCCGCAGCTGTATCAGTATGTCTATTTTCCTTACCTCTAGAAAGATTCTCCTTACCTGCTTGAAAGGACCTTGCCAGTAGAGCATTTCTCGTACCCTCCTAACATACATTAGGAACATGACAAACCATTATAATGCATTCTCGCAGGAAGTAGCATACTCATGTTGCCTGCTTTCCTTCTTTCGTATCCGAGGTGGGCTCTTTACACATATGATATGGAGGTCTAGTACGGTGAACAAGTAAGGTAGGGGCTAGGCGAACCAGTCCACCTAGGCCAAAATAGAACCGTTCACTCCTTTTCACGGCTTTAGCAAAGCTAAGGTCCCCGGCTCCAAAAGAACTAGCACTTCATCCTTACTCAATAAATGCCTTGTACACACTCCTAACCACTCGCTCACCTGCACCAAAAGATCTCTTCACCGGGCTTGGGCCCTTTCTCTCAACTACGTTTACCCTCTCTCCTCAATGAGCAGCAATGATAGGGAACACAGATAAACAACTTTGCCGCTGCTATCTCTCCGATCAAGGCAGGGGAGGTTTTTCTTGCTTCCGTACTTAGGAGGTTGAGCCGGCTTATCAAGTGCATAAGGATTAGAGGGCATGGTCGTTCATTCAATAGATTAGTTAGCCAACTTATATTATATGAGCAGTTTAGAGAGTAGTTATGGCATGGCCGATCGTTGATGACTGTTCTCTCGAGGCCGTTCTTTCAAGTTGTAGCCTCCCAACGTGGGGGATACCGGCTTGACCAAGGGATGGGCTCCGGTTCTCATCCCCCGAATTCTTTGTTTTCACCCGCAGTTGCAGATGCACCGGGCAGGTAGGGGCAGAAACTCCTGGAGTGGGAGGAGCGGCTCGAAAGCTGCATGGGCCCCCAGCGCGTCAATTCTTGTCGAGCTTCTCCACGCTAAAGAAGCGTAACAAGAAAAAATCTTGGAGCGCGTAGAGCTGGGTTGAAATAAAGGACTTCCTTCTATTTCGGTTCTTTTCACAGCATCGCGATGAGACCAAGAAATTGGTTATGCAATGGGATCAGTACATGGGGGAAAGGACAGCATATTATAAAATAAAAAAAATGGAGGCAAGTCTTCTTGGACAGACTTTAAGCTTCTTCTTTGAGAGCTAGATGTAGCTACTCTTCTAGGGTAATAAGAAGAGAAAGAGCAAACTAACAGCGGAAAGCAGATAACCATATATAGGAGAATAAGCTGCAGATGCTCTTTCTTACTAGGTATCAGACTCAGGGATGCTTTCAAAAAGAAGAGATTAGATCCTAAGGAGGACTAGAGAGCTTCTCTTAGAAACTTGTTACAGGCCGTAGTAACAACCTAACTTAATGAGGCTATCCAAACTCTCGTCTTAAGCTTTAATAGGCCCTCAGGGAAGATGAAAGAGAAGGAGAACAAAGAGAAGGAAGCTAAGTGCCCGATATCTATAGGGTAAGCAAACCCCCTTAAGAGTTCAAAGGAGAATTAAGGCATTAGGCTTAGACTTAGGCAAGAAGGAAGATAACTCAAGAAGCTGCGAGTCCTTACTCAACTAGAATAGATACAGTAAGGAAGGGAAAGGAGTGGAATATTACCACAGTCTCTCTACCTCTTTAGAGAATAACCTTGCTTCCTCCCCTTGAGATAGATCTTCCATGGCACTAACGCCTTGAGTCAGTGATCTAGTGGCATGCATTCTATCTTAAAGCTCGTGCGTACAATTGTCGAAGGTCGTGCACTACTTCTGGCTGATCCACCTTCCTTCGGAGATTTCGGGCTTTCACTCTTTCAGGCGATTCCTCTTGGAGTGATTCTTCTTGCTTTGCCTAGCATTGACTTTGAAGGCCTAAGTAAGGACTGCATTCAGTCACTCCTATATACTATGCTGCTAAGCCCTTCGCCAGCGAACTTCCTCACTTTCTTGCTTGTCTGCGGGATTGGCTTACCTGCCTGCTTTGTTTGCTTCGGGAAGGTAAGCTAACAGATAGGGTTGACTCCCTACTTTCACCAGCTAAGACTAGCAGCTTAGGTTTCCAATTCCTTGCTACTTTCCTAGCTACTAGTTATAGAATCTCGTAATTAACAGGAGAATCCGCTTTCTAATAAGATAAAGCTGAAAGTACTTAGCTTGTTGTGCTTGCGTATAGTTCTTTTATTTTACTATCTTTTCCCTTGTTCACTGCTTTCCCAACTCCTTGCGACTCTTTTTAAGGGAAGAAGAGAAAGTCAAGTCAAAACTTCGGGCTTTCCTATAATATAATAGGTTTCCTATTCCATCTTATACCTACTGGTATAGGAAGATAATAAAGTCTAGTTCTTTTCCCTTCTTACATAAGATAGAGTCACATCCCAGTAGAATTCAAGTACAGAGTAAGGGGAAGAAGGAAGTACAGCCTCTTAGGATTCTTCCTTAGTTACAGTGACTCTCTAAGCATCTTCATGGCGATCGCTGGGTAAGTCTCCTAGAATGGCAGGATGGTGCCACCCGTCCAGAGTGGCCCTTTCCATTCTATCAGCGGGACACAAGGCTCTCCTCGGCTTTGAGCTCTTCCCCCGATGCCTGAATGCTCCTTTACCGAGCAGAGGACTAGCTTTCTTTTTTGAAGACTGATCGCTAATCACTAAAAAAGAAATTTCGTTTGTAAGATCAAGCTCAGCTCGTGGATCTTTGATTCTTTTAGACAAGTCGTTGGTCTTTTCGATTTTCCTTTGACCTGGTATGAATAGTAAATTGGTATAGTCCCGGTTGATGCTGCTGACATAGATGTAGATGGGGCGCTTTTAAAAGCCCTTGATTAAGAGGTTGAGGGGGCCTCCGATCCTCTTTCGTGTGCAACACTTAATTGTGGAAAACCGCTCCTCTAACTTGAGTGGCTTGACGCTCCCAGTCCTAGTTGGAACTCGGACCCCCCCTCGCTATCTATCGTCAGTTATTGTCCCAGGCGAGGAACTGTTTGTATTAGACCTGATTCTCGCGCAACAAGACCTTTTGTGAGTGCCCTTCCTTTTTTTTGGGCTTGAGGCTCATCTCAGTTCGTCTTGTCTTATTGTTTTTGTCTTGGTCTTGGTATTGCAAGCAACCGTCGTGAAAGAAGTCCTCTATCTGCACACTAACCTGGGAGACTTTCACCCAGTTTTTCCCTTGATGCTTCTAAGCCGCTTTGAATTGGCCTGTGCCCGTTGATGAAGCATCAATCCATTCAGCCGTCACGTCAGCCGCGAAGACGAAGACCTCAGAAATTCAATTTTATGCCGATTTCATTTCATTCCAGTAGTACCCGTTGCTTGTTTTGTTGGGTTGGTTGGAGTGCTTTAATCAGACTTGACCGAGTAGATCATGTTGGGATCTTCACCATGAATGATCCTAGGGGCCAACATCTCATGGCACACCATTGATCAATAAGATAAGAAAGGAAAAATAGAATATACGGGGATACCCCCCATTCCTATCAGCGTGAAATGAAAAAAATCCGTGATAGCGCTTTCTCAATGAAAGATATCGCGGTAGAGCCCCTATCTGTGTTTTGAAAAATCCCTCTCTGGTGTCATCTACTGGCTGACTGCACACTTCTACCTTACTATGGCTTTTAGAAAGCAAGATCCCTCTTTTTTTCACTCTATAGAAAGAATATCCCATACAGACTTGCTTGCCCTAATCGCTTTCACTACGTCCACCCTTACTCCATCCCCTGAAGGAAGAAGGTGATCCTTCATCTAATGCCGTGCTTTTCCAACTCCCTTTCTTCCCGTCTCAGTCATCTCTCTTACCTGAACATAGATGATAAGGGAAAAACTCCTCTCATCGTCCAATAGCTTTGATAAGAGACAGAGACAGAGAACAAGAGAAGATAAGGGGTTAGCGAGAACAGTCTCTTAAGGAGTTCTCCCCTTATGAGCCCTAAAGCCATATGAATGAAACCAGACAAAAAAGGGTACCACTCTATAAGAACAGATTCACCAGGCACTCGAAATTTGCAAATCTCTGGACGTGGGGAAATAGAAAGGAAAAGGCTGGATGTTGGGAAAGAGCAGACTATCTTCCTTTCGAGGCATACTACTTTCTCAGTTTATCGCCGGTCAGATCGATCCCTTATTTTTAAAAACGGAATTCTTTTTGGAGTTGGGGTTATCTCCATTCTCTTTATCGATGAATAAGGGAGTCCGGCAGGAGACAAAGAAAAAACTATGAAAAGGAACACCGGCTTGTCGTCGTACACCTTAGCAGATTGAAAGATCAACCCGAAAGTGTAGTTCGCAGCTAAAGGCACAAAAGGAAAGAGAAAAAGAGTTAAGCCGCTTGACCTCAAATTGGCGAGGAATTCAAGGAATCATAGGCGCGGAAGGCCAATGAACATCGGCTTCAGACCTTAACCTTAGACGTACCGTACTTCCTCAAGATGAACCTGCTGTAGATCCAATCCCTGGACTTTCGCTTCTAGCACTGACATCTAATTGAGTAGCGAGTTGAGCAGTGGGTTCCAAACCTGGTATACCGCTAGGAAAGAGAGCCAGCCCCTCGTTCGGACATAGGGGATAGAGGCAATGGTAATAGAACCGGGGACTAAGTCCCTCCCTAATCCTATTATCCTTCTTTTGTTTGAGACTGAGAGTAAGGGTGCAAGCTCGGACATCAGAGACTTTCATTTTCACTTCAATTGCATACTAGGATTCGAAAGATTCATTCTGTCCTTTTCCAACCTGTATGATAAAAGATCCTACCCTACCTTGGGACATATGCCTTTCTCGAATTCCTCTTTCCGGTGATGCAATTGCTCCCAGTGAATGTGGATTCTGGTCTAGCACCAACCATTTCGGTTTTAGCGATTGAATGTGCTTACCGGCTTCCAAGCCTTCATCAAGGGAAGAAAATCATACCACGTCCCACCAAGTCAAAGAATAGATGATTGGCAGTCTTGGTATCCGACGATAGATCCTGTGCCTGCCTGTATAGAATGTAAAAGATGAAAGTCAATATCAATTAGATGGAGATCAAGCATTGCAGGAAAAGGCTGATTATCCACTTCCAGTCGATAGAGCTAAAGGACTCATTCCCACCCTCGACATACTAAGGAAAAGGGCGGATCCAACTAAGGAAGAAACAGAGGTTTTAAAGTAGGGTAGGGAGCTTTAGCGGTAGAAAGGGGTGGCTTTCTCTGCCAATCTAATAAGCAGAGGTCAAGAGCTCTTTGTTTACCCACAAAAAACAGGGTTTTTTTCTATGTCCTCGTGCCGGTGCCGTTTCTTGCAAGATCGAAAAGGCTATCCCCGAGTGAGGAAGTGAAGAAGAGAGCAGCGCAGAATCGGTTGTGAAAAGACTAGCAATTGAATCAGGAAGCGATGTTGGTGTGGTCTTACCAGTGCTTTAGTTAGTATGAGAACTCCTATCCGCTGTTCAATTTACCGTTGTTGGGATCTTTTCCGCTTTCCTTGAATCAGGAAGGAAGTGCCCTCATATATAAAGAAAAGGAAGATCATGCCCTGAGAGAAAGGGAATGATCATAGGCTGCTCTCGTAAGCGCTGTAAGCCTAGCCGCTGCTAGGTGAATCAGTTTCAAGTGGACGAGTCAGTGGAAGAGCCGGAGGAAGCAGCTGAAGTTAAGGATGACTCAATTAACGAGGTAAGAAAATCCCACTCAAAAGCGGTTTGATAAAGTTTTCGAATGAAACTGTCAGGAGTTGATTCACGCCCTAAATGATGGGATTAGGACACTCTTAGGTTCGGGAAGAAAAAGGGCACGGGGATTACCAACGATTATCAGACAAGGAGGTTAGGGGGCGGATGACTCCACTTCACATAAGAGATTAACCAGATTAGGGGCTGATTGACCTAACCGAATAAAGAAAGAAAAGTGTGGTTTTCCCATGAGTAAACTATTTCACGATAGGGATTGGGATTGAGTACCTGTTCCAATTGGATAGGGGGTAGTAGTTTCCATCCAGCCAGTGTCAGTTTACAGCCAGCCAAAAGCAGTAGTTATTCCACCTTAGCCAATTGCATAAGCCTCTGGAGTTGCACTAGGGGTTATGTAAGGGAGAACCTTTATTTGACCCTTAACTTATGTCACTAAGAATAAAACAGAAAAGAACGAGTTTAAACATCTCTTATAGCCAAGTTTCAAAGGATCTCCCGCAGTTAGAAATTAACCAAGACTTATATATCGTATCGTATATCCTCTGAGTCTAGCAATCTCGGATCGAGAAAGCCCTGCCATTCGTAATGCTTTCGTCTAGGACGGAAGGTAGAGCGTGGAGCATTTGCTTATTATGTACTTCTTTTTGGCTAAGTCTTTTCTTTTTCCGGCTAGCTCTAGCCCTAGTAGAGGTCCGAGCAGACTAGACTATAAGGGCCAGCGTCCAAGGACCTGCCAGCCCGCGGATCTCACTTTAGCACTCGACGTCACAGATAGCAATAAGAAGGGGCAGGGTCAACGATCACTCACGTCACGGGCAGCAGATCCGACGAGCTCAACTTCCACTGAAAAGAGAGGCTAGACCTCAACCTCAGATTCGAAGCCTGATGGTAGAGATTCCCCGGATCTTCTTCTTGGTGGTACGGCTCCAAGGGCTAGGCCTTTCCTCTGCAAGCCTATTAAGTTAAGTAAGCCAGGTCAGTACTTAAGTTGGCCTTCACCGGCTAGACCTCCTTTGAAAGGGGAGGACGCCAGTCTTTTTCTCTTCTATGTTTATTGTATTTTGGACAGAAAGGCAGGAATGCCAACGACTTCTCCCTCTTCCTCCTCCCTGAACGGGCGGACTGTCCATCCCCTGTCTATTCATCGGGCTTTGGCACGCTCTCTCTCTGGGAAATTGGGGCCGGAATACCTGGACCTCGGGTTAGAAGGCAGATTGTCCTTTCTCCATTATAGTAGTAGTGGTCAATTGCTCTTCTTTGAGGGCTAGAAGCATCCTCAGGTCATTGAGGATGGTCAAAGCAATGGAGTTTTCCGAGGGGAGCAGAGAATTCCACTCCTTGATTAGGAGGTTACAGCCTTGATTATGAATAAGCCGTGAATATGAATAGTCAGGAGCGAGGTTACGAGCTGGCAGAGACAGAAAATCTGGGCACTGGTGACTAGTTGAAGGTGTGCTCATTCCCCGAGAAAGTCAAGCGAGAAAGCTCATTAAGAAGGCCATCTTCCATCCGCCTTACTTAGATAGGGCGAGGCTAGTACGAGACTCCGAACCACGACGGATAAATCGACGAATCTTAGGAAATAGAATGGGACGGGAGGTCCTAAAAGACCTTTGTTTGATTCAATTTTCCAACCGGAACCAACCTGGAATGCAAACAAGGAAGGAAAGGGCCGAAATCTCCATATCTGATCCAGGAAAAAAAAACATACCTTAGCAGTGATAGGGATAGCATAGCTGTAGGCAGGGGAAGGGCATAAGGAGTCGGAGCTTCGTCGGTCGTAGGTTCAAAGGAGGTAGCCTAATCTGTTTACTGAGTCGGCTTAGCACGCTAGGAGTGGGAGCTTAAGATAGAAGAGATGGCAAAGTGTGAAAAGAAGTAGGTGAAAGAAGTCGGTTCAAAGAAAGAGTTAACGGGAATAGAATAAGAGCAGTGACTAGTGGCCGGGGGTGGGCCCCCTCCAGAATCAGCTGTGGGACCGGTCTGTCTGTAATAAGCAATTCCTTGGGAATAGGTGACATCGCTAGGAGAGCTGAGAGGGACGGATTTACCAATGTCCAAGGCAAGAGAAAAATGGACCCTCCTCGCTAGCAGCACAGTTCACTCCTGCGGATTCTTTCACAACCGAGCAAACCAAGTCAGGTTGCAGGGAAGAGGATGAAGACGGATTCCCAGAAAAGCCATCCCCAGCCAAGCCGGAAAAGTACATAGAGGAGAAGGAGAAGGGCAATCGGAGTAGGCTTGAACCGAGCGGTAAATAGTTAGCTTGAACCGCCCTTAGCTCTGCTCTCTTCGATAGAAGCACTTTCTTTGTCGACAGTCGGAGTAGGAACAACTCTTACGTACGGCATTCAGCGAGCCGGGGAGGGATGAAGAACATTCCCACAGGCGGGAGGAACAGTAGGAGTCGCAAAAGGTAACTAACCGGTTCAGTACTCGCCAACATAAGGAAATGAAAAGAGCTAGGTGGAGGACTATCAAGCCAGGATGCCCAAGCAATCAAGCAAGCGAACCAACTAACCGTCAGTCTGAGCTCTTCGGAACGGAGCGCTAACTAGAATTCCTTCTTATATAATAATAGTGAACTAACATAGCCGATAAAGTGTTGAGCCGATATAGAACTATTGAGTCTGGAGTATCGGTACTCGCCGGAGTTCCTTCTCATAATTACAGGATCACCTCGTATTTAGTACTTATATGAGAGAAAAATCCGTGTTAAACTACGGTTCACCCACTTCTGTCTCATCAACTGGGGCAGATCACTCATCTTCGGTTTTGATTCTTCCTGGAAAAATGCTTTTTAAAAGGATTCTTCACTATCAACCCACCCTAAAGTCAATGCTGGACTATTCCATTCTTTCTTTTTTTATACATTCTTCTTACTGACTAGACAGGAACTACTTATATTATAAAGAATTAGACTTAGGTACAATAAGGGTTTGTAAAAAGCCATAGAGGTTTAGGTTGCTGCTTTATCCGGCCTTACCGTGGAGACACAAGATGTAAGAACTATTTTTGGCTATTCAGGCATAATATTCTATTTCAGCTCCTTCTACCCGACACTAGGCATTCAAAGAGGGCTTCTCAATGGCTACTGATAAGATGAACGAAGCTGCATCGCTCAGCGCAACAAAGAAATAGCTTAGCTAGAAAAAACGAGCATTTATAGATAGATGAAAGCGAAATACGCCCTTTTCCAACTCGAGCTGACAGACTCGTCTTCTAAATAGAACTCGATTTCTAACTCTTTTTGGATCATCATTTGTGTCATCCCTGACAACCGAGCCCGAGACAACAGCCTATCTTCTTGCTTCTTTTCCAGGACTTGATTTAGAGGCTTTTGACTTCTTCTTTTTCGGACTCGGATGCCCTCCAATTCAAATTCCATACGGTATTCTTTCAAACAATTGCTATTGCATTTGGTCTCGCGGCTAGCTTGGGTAAGAACGCGCTTAAAGCTGTAGGGTTTGATGAGGAGCACTATTGCCCTGTCGTATTGTTCCTTATAACCCTGTGCCAAACTCAAGCACGGGGCTCTACTACGTCATATTTGGAATAACTCTTAATCTTTGCCCCTCCCTTTTTTCTTAGTCGATTCCACCGGCTCGAGAAGGCGTATTTCCTTCTTCCTGATTCCACATCCCATTCCACGGAGGGCCTACACCGCTGACTCTCACACCGGAAAGACCTACGTCAACACCCAAAAAGAGCTTCAGATGAAGACTACCCCAGCCGATTCAGAAGCCAAGGGCGGGGAATTGGTCTATGTCTGACCCAGCAGGAAGAGCTGAGTGTTAGCGAAGGGGCGGAGAGAAGGCAAGCCCGGATCCAGCTGAAAAAGGGAATGGAAGACATTAATATGCTTCATAGCTTCAAAAAGCCCATTTCTTCTTATCTTATTAGTCAGATAGGGTTCAAACCCTATCTATTCGGCATGCTGGAAACCGCAAGTCAAGCTTCTATCCATCCGCTCCTTAGCGTGACCTAGCCCGAGACTTTCAAGCTTTCTCAAGCTTTCGAAATCTAAAGTGAGTGAACCCTAGGCATCCACTTCAGATGAATTCCCCTATACCCTACCCTTCCCCTCTGAGGTGCGTAACTAACAGTTTGAGAAGCAGGCAGTTCTTGCTTTAGTTGACCGAGAGGTCGTCAAAAAATAGCCCAACTTCACATATGCCCCTTCATAAGTATAGAATCGAGAAGTTGACCCCCCGGGAGGGGGTTTCGGTCTTGCCTTGACTCTTCTCCTGATGTAGCACTGAACCTCGGCCTTTGACTTCCGCAAAAGAAAAGGAAAACGGTCTCAACCTGACCTCGCCTGGGCTACTAGAGTCAAGCTACCTTATTTCACCTGAAGGAGTGAGAACCATTTCTACTGTACCTCTCGTGCCGTGTGTCGACATGTTCTATTCTATTGGGATTGGGGACCCACCCGGAGTCTCCTAAGCATATACATAGGACCTAGGACTTGAAGGCGTAACCAACGAAGAATTCCTACTGACGGAAGCGGGTTAACAGAATCGACGTCTTTCCCCTGTAAGCAACCATAAGAATAAGATAATATAAGAATAAGATAATCCAGCCCCTTCTTTAGAAACGTCACGTCCTACAGCCTATGCCTCTTTAGATAGAAGAGGTGAGCACTTCGTTCGGAGCGTACTTTTCCCCCGGGTGATATCACAGCAATAGCAACGTCAACATCTGCTGGTTATGCCTATGCTCTTCAGCAGTCTCGCTCTTCTCTTTAGAGTGGGGTGGGGACCCATACTTCACTTCTGGAATGGGCAAATAGAATGAGCATCGAAGGGTCACTCTTTTCATTAATTATCTAATGTCAACACAAAGTTCTAACCAGACCCTCCAGTCCTTTGGACTGACTAGACTGAGAAGAAAGACATCCCCGGCCCTGGAATGATTCATGTATTGAAAGGGCTACCGAAGAGGCTAGTTGACTCACTATAGCGTCAGTCTCAATTTGGTAACCAAGCAAAGCGCATGCATGACTATGGCTGCCATTTATGCAAGCATTCTCATTCACAAGCCCAAAAACAGATGGACAATCTGAGCGAGTTATACAGACATTATAGGATATGCTAATAGCTTGTTTAATGGTTTTCCAGGTAGTTGGGATGCTTACCTACCACTTGCAGAGTTTGCCTACAATAAGAGCTTTAAGGCCAGTATTGGTATGGCTCCCTTTGGTCTCGCATGAATTACATCCATCCCTGGGATGAGCTTGAGAAAGGCTTTTAAAAAAGTCTTTTCTTTCTATCATTAAAGAATAGGTTTCCCATACAAGAAAAGAAGGGACGAGTCTGGTGAGAGAGGTGACTCCTTGCCGATGCGAAAGCTATGATTCCAGCTTCTGTTGGATATTGAAAAGACTTTCAAAATCCCTATCTATATAAAATTCTTCCTCCACTATTGACGAAAAGATGATTCAACCTTTCTGTAGAATGAGGTATACAAGAGGAAAATCTACTCGAAAGCCGCCCCCTTAAAGGATGGATATTTCCCTATTGAAATAAAGTTCTTTT